>ML842383.1:19360-31604 GCA_009831015.1 Picea engelmannii | reverse complement strand
TCAAAATCTAATGAGCAATCATACATACCTTCAACCATACTTTCACCATGTAATTCTTGAAGACCCTTCTCTCCAATATGTCTTGTCCCTTGATGCCATAGTATTGTCTTGCAATATACCAGATATAAAAAGTATGCGGAACAGAAATAAAATGCTAGACATGGCAAAATAACAGTAATATAACCAGCATAATCTCCACAATAACACATAAATGATATAAGAACAACAACATAAATAGCACTTTGATTCAAAAAACAATGTTCACGGGCCTCTTCGAGGGGGCAACCTCCAGTCGAGCAACGCTTTATTACAATAATCTCCAAGCTAGGGTTTTCATACCCTCGACCCTTATTTATACTAAATATGACTATCAAAAGAAGCATCTAGAGGAAGATCCTTCTAGAAGCGGAAGCTTCTATTAGGTCTTCTTACATCCGCCTTATTCTATTTTATTGAAAGGCCTTATTAATATTGACCTTTATTACATCTGAATATATTGCTCTACCTATGTGTGGGTTAGGACCCTAACATGTCCGCCCCCTTAAAAACAGCCTTGTCCTCAAGACTTGAGATGTGGAAATTGCTGCAAAATGGTAGTTGGTTCCCAAGTGGCATCTGTTGGAGTTGTATCTTTCCACTGGACTAGCACTTCCTTGATGGTTCTCTGATGTAGGCGACGCTCACGCTTGTCCAAAATTGCTTATGGTTGTAGCCAAATGGATCCTTCTTCAGCTAAATCGGGAAGGTTGGTTTGAATTTGGCAACTAGTTCCAATCACCTTCTTTAAGCATGAAACATGAAAAATAGGATGTAGCTTCGAATGACTGGGCAGAGCTAACGGATAGGTGACTTGTCCCACATGCTTGAGAACTGTATAAGGACCATAAAATTTGGGTGCTAGCTTCTGACAATGCTCGGCCTTGAGGGAAGTTTGCTTGTAAGGTTGCAGTCGCAGAAACACCTGATCCCCTTCTGCAAATTGACGTTCCGAGCGACCTTGATCTGCTTGTTGCTTCATGCAATTCTGTGCCATGACCAAGTTCTCTTTGAGGGTACGGAGAATAGCCTCTCGAACTGTAAGTGTTTGGTCAACCGCCTGGACCTTTGAGGTACTCGGTAAGTATGAGAGAACTGAAGGTGGCTTCTATCCATATACTGCTTCAAAAGGACTCATGCGTGATGTTGTATGTGAGGAAGTGTTGTACCACTATTCAGCTAGGGGTAACCATTGAGCCCACTGATTTTTCTTTTTAGAGGCAAAACACCTCAGATATGTTTCCAGACACTTGTTGATAACTTTCGTTTGACCATCAGTTTGGGGATGATAAGTTGTGTTGAGATGCAATTGGGTGCCCTGTAGCTTGAACAGTTCTTGCCAAAAATTGCTTGTGAAAGTTGGGTCACGATCAGAAACAATAGAGTGCGGCATGCCATGAAGCTTGAAGACCTAGTCCATGAAAATTTGAGCCACCGTGGATGCAGTAAATGGGTGTTGAAGAGCACAAAAATGAGCATACTTGGAAAGGAGATCAAAAACCACCATTATGACTAAGTTATTTCCTGATTTGGGTAAGCCGGTAATAAAGTCCATAGAGATATCCTTCCAAATAGCAAGTGGAATCGGAAGCGGTTGTAGTGTGCCCGGAGATTTGACTGTTTCTCCCTTGTTTCATTGACATACATCACATTCAGCGACAAAATTACGGATGTCCTATTTCATACCATCCCAGAAAAAAGAACGTTTGACCCTGTCATATGTTTTGGTGAACCCAGAGTGCCCCGCTGTGGGTGTAGCATGAAGCTCAGAAAGTACCGTGGATTTAAGCTTTGATTGTTTACTTAAATACAAACGACCTTTGTATCGAAGCTCATCCTAGAGCCAAGAGTACCCTGGGGGAGATGGAGCATTGGACTGCAATTGCTGGATCAGATGCAAACTTTTGGGATCTTATAGCCATTCATGGCGAATGGCTTGGAGCCAATCTGGTACAATGAAGGAAAGAGAAAAAAGGGATCCTTCTTCTTCATATTTTCGAGAAAGTGCATCTGCCACCACATTGTCTTTGCCTTTCTTGTAAATGATCTCATAATCATATCCAAAGAGATTAGTCACCCATTTTTGTTGCTCCAGGGAGGAAATGTGTTGTTCCAGAAAATACTTGAGGCTTTGATGGTCTGTCTTAATTTGGAAACGTTGCCCCAAGAGATAAGGGTGCCACAGATCAACGACATGCAGAATAACCAACATTTGCTTTTCATAGATGGGTTTGCCCAGATTCCTTTCAGATAGTTGCTTGTTGGTGAAGGCCAAAGGTTGACCCTCTTGCATAAGGACAACACCAATTCCTTTCCCTGAGGCATCACATTCCAACACAAAGGTCTTTGTGAAATCAGGAAGGGCTAGAACCGAAGTGGTGCACATGGCCATCTTCAAGGTTTGAAAAGCTTGAGGAGCGGCTCGAGTCCAAGTGAAAGATTTCTTTTGAGGAGAGCAGTGAGAGGTGCTGCAATCTTTCCATAATTCTGAACAAACTTGCGATAATACCCAGTTAAGCCCATAAATCCATGCAAGCTTTTGAGAGTCTTTGGGTGCGGCCAATCTTGCATAGCTTCAATCTTTTTCGGATCCACCCTGACGCCATGCTTGCCAACCAGATGACCCAAGTATTCTACTTCTAAGGCACCAAAATCACATTTAGATTGTTTCATGAACAGTTCGTGCTGAGAGAGTAAATGGAGAACTCGTTCCACGTGAGTAAGATGGTCTGTCCAGGTTTTTCTATAGATGAGGATATCATTAAAGAAAACTAAGACAAAATGACGGAGAAAGGGATGGAAGACATGATTCATAAGGCTTTGAAAGGTGGAGGGGGCATTACACAAGCCAAAGGGCATGACCAAAATCTCATAGTGGCCCTCATGAGTTCGAAAGGTCGTCTTGGGAATGTCTGCCTCTTTCATACGTATCTGGTGATAGCCCGAGCGAAGATCAAGTTTAGTAAAGAATTGGGTGCCACTCAATTCATCCAAAAGGTCATCAATGATAGGAATGGGAAATTTGTCTTTAATGGTCAGTTTGTTGAGGGCACAGAAATCAGGACACATTTGGAAAGAACCTTCTTTCTTCAGGACCATGACTACAAGAGAAGAGTAAGGGCTCATACTAGGATGGATAACACCGACATTAAGGAGTTCCTGGACCATTTTCTCAATTTCATTTTTTTGTGAAAAGGGGTGGAGATACGGACGAATATTGGGAGGAAGGCTTCTGGGTACAAGGGGAATGGAATGCTCATGAACACCATGGGAAGGAGGGAGTCCTTGGGGAGTGGAAAATACCATTTGATGTTTAGAAAGGAGGGCTTGGAGGTCTTGTGGGACCGGGGGTGTCTCTGTTGCTTGTATGGCATGGAGTTGGGCAATGACACCAGAATGACCTTTTTTGAGTAGTTTTTTCATGTGATGGGAACTAATGATCTTAGGTGAACCAACGGTGATGCCTTGGAATTTATATTGGTGGCCTTCCTAGTCGAATTGCATAGTTAATTCCTTAAAATCCATGAGAATGGGACCCAAAGTCCGTAACCAGTCAGCACCCAGCACAATGTCACAACCGCCCATGTCGATAGCAAACATATGGGATTTTAGGCAGTAGTCACCGATTTGGAGACGCAAATTTTCACAGCGCACTCCACATTTCATGGAACCACCATTGGCAATCATGATTTGGAAATTGTTGACGACATGGATGTAACAATGAGTTTCGTGGGCAATGTAGCGATGAATAAAATTATGGGTGCTTCCACTATCAACCAGAATGATGACTTTATGATGCTTGATGTAACCGATTAACTTGAGGGTTTGGGGAGTGGAGAAGCCAGTGAGAGCATTGAGGGAAATGACCGGTTCTACTTCGGGAGGGTCTGAGGGAGGGGTTATGTCAGTGATTTCAGGTGACTCAGACACAAGGGGAGTTTCAACATCCTCTTCCGAAATATCCTTAGAGATGGCCATAAAAAAAATTTGTTCCTTACACTTGTGGCCCGGGAAATATTTGTCATCACAATTATAACAAAGGCCTTTGAGTTGGCGTTCAACCATTTCAGCCCTGGTCAATTTTTTGATCTTTAGTGGGGCGGAGGGAGTAGTGGGATTTACGGGTTTAGGGCGAGGGATAAAGGAGGGTTTTCGGTTTTGAGAAGATACAACCTGTTGTGCTTCTTTAGCTCTTTTAGTAGCCTCTACCCAACTCGAAGGTCGAGCAATGAGGACATGGGCCCTAATCTCATCCTTGAGGCCACTGATAAAACACTCTCGAAAGAAAGCATCAATCATGCCCTCTGTTCGAAAAGCCAGGCGCTCAAAGGTAGTTATAAAGTCTTCCATTGTTCCTGATTGTTTCAACTTTGTCAAATGACCCAAATGGTTGGTGTCAGTGTCAAAGTGTTCATAAAGCTCGGTCAAAAATTGTTTCCAAGCAATATACCCTTGACAGGAAGTTTTTCTCCATTGCCACCATTGCCAACGTTCTTGATCTAGATGGAGAACACCATACCGGAGTTTGGCCAAGTCATTTGTAATGTCATATAAAGAGAAATAATGTTCCATTTGGGTTATCCAACCAGTGGGGTCCGAGCCATCAAATTTGGTCACATCCACCCGCGGAAGGCGTAGGTCACGTTGAAAGTGATGGGGCTGAAAAGTATGGGAATGGGAGAAGTGTTCACCTTTAGTCTTTGGAGGTGTGTCAGAGAAAGGGTCATCTGTAGGGATCTTCAGTTTGGTGCAGAGTGATGCAAAGACAGATTCAAGCTAGATGGTCAGTTCTTGTTTGACTTCCTCCATTGAGGACTGCATGGTTGTATTTATGGTTGTATGGATGGTTGTATCGATGGAGGCAACATTGGTACTGAGTTGTTTCACTTCTTTTTGGGTCTCGAGGAGACTAGATTGCAAGGTGTTGAAGCGAGCTTCCAAGTCTTGGCTACGAGTATGGGCCATGAGGATGGGGGAACTTAAAAGGGGCGGACGGGGTAAAAAATTTTGCCAAAAAACTATATGGATGAATGTGATAAGGGCGAACAGATGAATCCAATGGAATAGGTCTCAAATAATGGTGAAAAAAATTCCAAACTTTTTTTTTTTTCACACCTGCGGAGTTATACTCCGGTCTGAAGAATACTGTAGAGATGAAATCCCCAAATGCTTAACCAGTAAGAAAAGTGTAGTGTTTTGGCAACCTTAACACAGTTGTGCTGCAACAAATCTTGTCTGTTTTAATTTGTTTATGTTTTTGTCCCCCAAGGGTTCTACAGACAAGGGTTTGCCCTGTGTTATAGCTCTCTGATATACGTGCAGGGTCCAACAGTAGTACTCGACCCAATATCTTAGGGCACTAACTAAGGAGGATAGACGGTACCCTTAGCCGTACTACCCGACTACCCAGGTACTAGAGAGTATCTTCTCGAGTGTTGTTCTCAGTGGCACTATAGCAGTCAGGCGGCAGATCGGTTTATCTAAAGAGGGCTTCAGGAAATCTAGGCCGATCCGTACACAGGTGTTGTCTGATGCGCTACCACTTGAAGGGGTACCAACAGGGGTTACGAGGGTGGCCAACAAATGTGCGCTTAAGAACCACTTATATTTCCTGCATGTATGAATCCCTCAACCACGGGTTTATGCGCGTAACGACAGATCTTTGTGGCTTAAAAACGTCGTAATACGTCTCTACACTGAAGAAAAAAAATCCCACGATTTCTGCCAAGGAAAGTGGTCTGATACCACTTGCAATATACCAGATATAAAAAGTATGTGGAACAGAAATAAAATTCTAGAAATGGCAGAATAACAGTAATGTAACCAGCATAATCTCCACAATAACACATAAATGATATAAGAACAACAACAGAAATAGCACTTTGATTCAGAAAGCAATGTTCACAAGCCTCTTCGAGGGGGCAACCTCTAGTCAAGCAACGCTCTATTACAATAATCTCCAAGCTAGGGTTTTCATACCCTCGACCCTTATTTATACTAAATATGACTATCAAAAGAAGCATCTAGAGGAAGATCCTTCTAGAAGCAGAAGCTTCTATTAGGTCTTCTTACATCCGCCTTATTCTATTTTATTGAAAGGCCTTATTAATATTGACCTATATTACATCCAAATATATTGCTCTACCTATGTGCGGGTTAGGACCCTAACATGTCTTCTCTCTAGGGATAATAGGTGTCTTGTCTTCTTCATCACTACCCCCGGGAACAACAAAACTATTACACCTATCATTAATAGTGCTTTCTGATAGCTTGTACAGAGTTCCAATTTGAACTTCAACCTCGTCAACACCATTGCTCCTTGAACCATCTTGCATGTTTTCTTTTCAAATACAATATGCATACCTACATTGGTCATCTTACTTACATATATCAGGTTTTGGGCCAAATATGGAATGTGTAGAACCCCAAGGAGAGTTCCAATCCTTCCATTTTTTAGTAGTAGCTTGACTCTTCCATGTCCTATGATTTTGGTTGTTGAGTTGTTTCCTAGGAAAATATCACCTTCATTGCACTTTTCATATTCATAAAATCACTTCTTGCGAGGAGTCATGTGAAATGAAGCACCTAATTTGATCAACCATACATCATGATATGAATGTGTACTTATAGATGCTAAGTAAACATCACCTCCTTCTTTCGCGGAGGTTTTCGTTTATGTGGAAGGGGCATCATTTAGATCCTAGACTTTTATCAACATTCTTAAATATGTGATCTTTCCTATAGTTTCCAACTTTACCACATTCCAACATTTCCTTATAAATTGTCCTGGAAATTTAGATCTACTTTTGGATTTAGATCTTCCCCTTGAAGACTTGTTTTTCCTCTACTGGGGATGACCTATTACAAATAAAACATCCTTGGCCACACTCTCCATTGATTTTCTTCTCATTTCCTCTGGTAACAAGGATGCAATTGCATCCTCAAACTTTAATGTCGATTGAGTAGTACTACTAATTGCTACAAYCAGATTACCCCARTAGTCTGGMAAAGAACATAACTAKGCAATACATTTATCTTCTTCCTCCATCTTAATATCAACATAGACAAATTGACTTACCAAAGTATTAAAGGAATTTAGATGCTTCAGTCATGGAGTTGTCACCATCCGTCCTAAGATGATACAACTTCTTTCAAAGAAACAACTTGTTTACTAGGGACTTTGACTAATACAAAGTCCCTAACTTATCTCATAGCTTCTTTGTGTTGTATTCTCTAGAGACATTCAACAACATCAAATCTAAGAGGCCAAGTTGAATTGTACTTCTCACCTTTCTTTCCATCTTTCCCAATTTTCTTTCAACATACTAGTAGGTTCTGTACATGGATCCATAACAACCCACTGTTCTCTATCTACAAGAAGATCTTCCATCTTTAGCTTCCATAACTCGAAGCTCTCACCATTAAACTTCTCTATTTATATTCTTGAACTGCTTGCCATTTTTCTTTACACAATATTCTCCACGCAAAGTTCCCACTCAAGAAGAAGTTTATCACAGACCCAAGATGCCCTTACTCTCCACAAAATAAGCTAAACCCTAGCAATAAGGTATCCCTCCGAAGCCAATAATTGGTCTCTAATACGAAATTAAGAGTTTGATAAACATGTGTAAGAGAAACAATATTAACAGAATCTAAAACAGAAGAATAATAATGGCACACACACAATTTATGCACAAGATTTACCTTGGAAACCCCTAACCAAGAAAACCAACCTAACTGAGAGCCACACCTCTCTTTCTATCTCATCGTATAAACTTCACTATTCACAATACAATATTTAGGTATTCCACAACATCCAAAACCATAATCAACTAACCCATATTAGATTACAACCCTAATTCCTTAACTAGAATTAGTTTTTAATGGGACAAAAGACCATTGCCCCAAAAAACATAAAACAAACACAAAGTTTTATTTTGAGGGTAGAACCTTCTAGACCTCCTTTGCACTCGGAAGCGACTAAACCTTCTTGCAAAGAGTACAACACATGTCCAACATTGTAAGCATCGTCTTAGTTGCATTTCCATTTCTTGTGCCACATTAGATTTGTTTGCCTGATATCCATATGACTAGGCCCCAACATTCACATACACGTATTTCCTTCAATTCCAAATGTCAACCATGAATGGAAAATACTTATGTTTTAAACATTCAATTTTTAGAGTAATCTAGGTTTCAAGGTTTCCTCTCTAATGAGAACCTCAACTTGCTCGATTACTGCCTAATTCCATGTGAGCATAGAACATTTAGCCCCTTTGCACATATATGTGTTCTTATTTACAATTTTCTTTAACACAATCTCAAGATAACCTACCTTTTTCATTCTCTATAAAACAAATGATATTATAAATATGGAAAATAAAATGAATGAATCAATGGTATACATATCACTAGAGGATCCAAAATGAATTTCAGGGCCATCGCCTATTTTGAGCATCCATTTCATCTTAGAGGCAAACTTTGCAGAAGGTTCAAAAACATTGGAGAACTCGAAGTTGGAAGTATTATCTTCAAAAGGTCATCCTTGCATGTTGCCCTCAAATACAAGATGAGGGGAGGCCACTGGATTGAACCCCATGACATTCGAAAAGCTTATCTCCTTCAAACCAAGAACCTCCTTTATGTTCAACTACACATGTATTCCAATAGAGGATGAACACCTTCAATAACTACTCACACAACTAGATCAAAGATCAACACACCGATGTTTTGACGTGGTAAAACCCCCACTGGGAAACATCCATGGCCCCAACCAACGCGGCCAATTGGAGTAGTTTATTAATGCAAAAGAAAAAAATTACAAAGAGATTTTACAAGAGAGTTTCTCACAATCGATCATCTGCAAATGACCCTCCATGCTCTTTAAATAGAGATCATGGACTGTTGTGTCCTTTTCGTCACTTGAGTGAGCAAAAGAACGACACTTACAAGTCTAGTTGGGCCTGCTAAACAAGACAGAGGTTAGTACATGAGTTAGATAATCCAAGCACATGAAATTAACAAACAACTAAACTAAAAACAACTAAGGAAATAACTAAAGAAATAAAACTAAAATGCATAAGAAACTTTGAACCAAAATCAATCAACCAAATGACCGGGATTATGCCACCAATGGATAACTATATTAGTTGGCAAACACCATAGAGAAATGAGGACTTATGGATCCCTTCTTCCTCCTTGGGAGGGCTCTTGATGTTGAGAAATAATGAGAGGGGGGGGGGGTGAATCAGTATTTGAGCAATAATTATTTTTCTCTGTTTTCACTAAAAACCTTAGGCTACTTTATAGAGACAAGAGTGCATCCAGAGATCTTTCATTATTCATCAGATGTCTATTAAGCAATAAACCAGTGTAGTAAAAACAAACAAACCAATGCACATGAGTAAGACACATGAACACCAGGATTTTAAGGTAGAAACCCAAATCGGGAGAAAACCACCACTGTCGTTGTCTTTGTCTTCAATGATTATTATTAAGAAAACATTCTACAACAGTGTACTAGTGCAGAATCATACTAGTACGCAGGCTTCTACCTGCAGAAGGCTACAACCTTCTCTCATTTACCAGCCTTTCCTGGAAGGGAGCTTCAACCCCCTGAAGATAGCACCAATTTCTACTGGTAGGATGCTTCTATTGAAGGGTTAAACCTTCAGATTCACTGTTGACCACGTTTCATTAATTTTCACACTGGATCAGCCAGTTTCATCTAGTGGTTATGACAGTAACTGAAATTATCTCAAGAGTAAACACAGATCTACAGACTGCCAGGCAGTTACCAAAAGACACACATTAAACAAGTCAATAAACCTAGAGATGATGCCTCTGCTCTCGTGATTGTTGAACCCACAGCTGAGATCTCTCTGTCAATGTAGATCTGCCACCCGACTACTACAAGGAGGTTCCTCTTTCCTCAAACCTTCCATGCAGCCTCTACAAATGACCTCACCCACCAGTAGATATCCCTACTGTCAGAAAATGGCCTCCGCGTCCTCCAAGAAGGACCTCTGCAACCTATCACCGTCCTCCTTTTCTTCTGCCGAATCAACTATAGGAAGAGCATCGACCCCTTCTTAAGCCCATTGGTCCAAGACCGGTTGCACACTCATCGGGTCTCATATTTATTGCTTGGGGGAAATCGGGCCCCTTTTTAAAATTTTAAATTAAATCTACGCATGCCCCTTTTTAAATCAATGGTTCTGATCAATTCTGTATCTGACGATCCAGATTCACTCACGATTTCGTGTTTCGCGAAATCGGGGTTTTTGATGTTCCCATGCACATGCCTCCGGGATTCCGATCCTCCGATCCCCGATGTGTCCCTACACATGCTGACAGCTGGCCTCCACTACGCCACCGTCCTCCTTCACTGTTGTGCTAACATCTGGCCCCTACTCATCGGGGTTTCACGGATCGCGATTCTGAATTGCACAAAACTCTTGTCAGCGGGATCCCCGATTTCCCGATGAACAAAATGCCGACGGCGCCTTGATCTTCGACACCTGTCCCTCAGATGGACGGTCCCGATCCCTTCGAGATTTCGAGACTTTCGATGTCTCGTTTCCTTCGACCTCAGGAACTCCGATTTCCCGATGGCCAATATGCCGACGGTGCCCGATCCTTTGCCACGCGTCCTTCCAGATGAACGACTCTGATCTTTCCGAGGTTTCGAGACCTGCAAGTCCCGATGCCTGGTGTCTCGGGTCTTCGATGCGCACGATTGCGTGACATGTGTCCTTCATCAAACGGACGGCTCAGATTAACTCTCGAGATTTCGAGACTTGTGTCAATGGTCCAGATGCGATCTTTATTCAGCGACTGTGATTAAATCGCGAAATCGCGAAATCGACATTCCTGATGTCAAGTGACTTTGTCATTTCAAATTCCCGATCCTCGATACTCTGCTGACGTCACACGTGGTTTGACACGTGTTAAATACTGCCACGTGTCACTCTGATTCGTGACTTACATGTGCCTGAAGTGTTGACTCTGCCTGACACCTGTCATTCCCTGGTTGTGCCACGTGTCCCTAGCTGACGTGGTCTGCTATCATGAATTGGATCGACGGTCTAGATCACATGTTGATCTAACGGTTCAGGTTCAGTCGGGATTTCTTTCAACGCGATTTCGGGGTTTTTGTTGTAATTGTTCACGGGACTCGTGAAACTCCGATTCCCGATTCTCCGATGGAGCAAATCAACGGTCCATATCGCATGCTTGCTTCAACGGCTGCGATCAAGTCGCGAAATCGCATATTGCGATTTCGGGGTTTTCATTGTCGAATGAATTGGACATTTCAAAGTCCCGATCCCCGATTCTCTGATGGCTTATCTCCCTCGCAGCTTCTGTAGATCTAACGGCTATCAGCGACGCTCTGCAGCAATCATACGCGCCCATCCAAAACTCAACCATACACTGATTTTCTAACATGAAAGCTCTTCTTCCTCCTTTGCCTCATCCTTTTCCATCAATGAAAATATTTCCAACAATCTCCCCCTTTGTCATTGATGGCAATACTCTTCCTCCGTCTGCAATACTCTTCCTCTTTTTCCTCCCCCTTTGACATCAATGGCAAAGAGTGGACAATACCATGCTCCCCCTGAGACCATGCTATCTGCTTGATACGCCTGTGCATATGATCAATCCTCCCCCTTAGCCAGAGCATTTAGAGATGCTCATCAACACCTTACAACCAATTGAGGCTTCTGTACTTAATTAGACCTGATCCTCTGCATGGCAGAGGCTACTCCCAGTTTTTGTCGGAGATATTTGAACGCTTCCCTGGGTAGAGGTTTAGTAAAGATATCAACAACTTGTTCGTTTGAGGGAACATACTCCAATTTCACCTTTTGCTCAAGCACCTGTTCTCGTAAGAAGTGATATTTGATGGGAATGTGCTTGGTCTTGGAATGCATAACAGGATTCTTTGAGATACTAATGACACTTGTATTATCACACATAATAGAGATAGGAGATGAACATTTGACTTGAAAGTCTTGAAGGGTTTGCATCATCCAAAGAAGTTGAGTGCACCAAGATGCTGCAGCCACGTATTTTGCTTCTGTTGTAGATAAGGCAATGGAACTTTGTTTCTTGCTGAACCAAGATACTAACCGAGGCCCCATGTAGAATGCACCACCACTAGTGCTTTTTCGATCATCAACACTTCCAGCCCAATCTGCATCAGTGT
>ML842381.1:7714-40093 GCA_009831015.1 Picea engelmannii | reverse complement strand
TTTTGTTCTTCAAAGCATCTAGTTCACTTATCATTTCTCTCAAATTATTTATTCCCTTCAACCAACATGCATTAATTTGTTTCATTCGGATATTTGAAGAAAGGTTTTTCTCTCTTATGTGGATATCACTCAAACTTGAAACTTTGGTAGAGAATGTACCCATAGAGTCCTTGTAGAAACCTTAATCAGTCTCTTCATACTTTTGAAGATATTCCTTGGAATTTGTAATTCTTGTTGCAAAGTTGGTGGAACTCTATCGAAGCTCCCAAATTTATTGAATCAAATCTATTATTTTATGTATTCCATCTCCAACATATTTTCTTATTGCTTGCAACAAACTTGATGAAACTTTACATTTGTTACTGTATTCTGGGATATCTTCTAAAACAAGTGTTGGTTGAGTTGTATTTAAAGGTTCTTGAAATAAATGTCCTGGAAGTGAAGTTGCCGCTAATTATTATTTTATTTTTTTTCAGTTCCAAATTTTCCATTTCAATATTGTCGACAAATTGTTTCAGGGATTCTCCGATTGCTTCATGGAATTGTACAATTGTTTATGGTGAAATCCCATCGAAATCAATTATTGATTTCCATTTCTTTAATGACTTTTTATTTTTTGTATTAACTTTTTCAATTAACAATTTTTTGGACACTCGATTGTAGGCTGCATGGTGCAAAGTTATAGACTTCTCTTCAAATATCTATGGTTCTTGAGTAATTAGGGCTTCCAAAATTTCTTGGGTTTCCAATAGTATTTGCTCAGACCAACTGGGTTCTTCGATAAGCTCATCCACATCCATAACTCATGAGATTTCATGGGTTTCAAGTATGCCTAACCTTTTTTCTATGTATTGTTTTTTATTTTGGAAGAAGTATATACAATATGATATTTTTCAATATTTTTCTTTGGTGGGTCCTTATACGACCATCATTTGAACTTCTGGCTGTTGTTTTCGTCATCTCTATACCATCACTCCTAGGATTTGTTCTCACCAGGGTAATCGTTTGAGACACAGTTTGTGAATTAGGATTTCTATGTGCTACTTCTATGCCATGCTATCGACATTATTCATTGGTACTGATCAATTCCTCCATGTCATTTAAATCTTGGTCGGTCAAAGTCTCAGGGAAATTTGAATTATCTCCACCTCCTTCTTTAAAATGATCAATTTTGGTAAAATAAGAAGAATAACCAATTGAAACCATATGTGCACTCAACATATCATTTGGGTCGAAAATCTCAACAAGTTCAACTTCCTTTAAGCCGAGTTGGTCAATATGACTTGCAAGTTCATCCAAATGGGATATGTGTTTTAAAACGATTTCTCCAATTTTCCAAGGTAGCAGAATGAATTGCTTCTTTCTCTTCTCATTGAAAAAGTGATCCCAGGACTTATATTTCCTGCAAACTTCCACAACAAAATGTTTTCCGATACATAAAATGGGAGAAGGAAAGGCTTCTCTTCACACCAAAATAAACTTATAATACTGAAATAATCAGTGGTCTCGAAAAATCCTTTTCCTGCAAGAAAGGTGGCGGCCTCGAGTGATAGTCACGACGTATTAGGGCCAAAAGATAATTTTTTAAACTCTGAAATAAAATTATTGTGAATCGGGTAAAAATTATACTGAGCTTTGTGCCTCCACAAATTTGAACACCAAGAGAAGACTGGTTCCATATTAAAATCAATGCTCCTTTCCCTTGACAAGTATTTAAACACATGATAGTAGGCTATGGAAAAAATGAGGTAGGATGTCATAGAAAATTTCCAGGTCTTTTTCAAATTACTTAATTGAAATGAAACTTCACTAGAAATAATATGGGCCCAATCTATGATGGCATTTTCATGCAGATCAAAGTGAAGAACATAGATAATATTTCTTGGTATAGATACAGTGAATTCCTTTCCAATAATGTGGGAAAAGAACCAGGAAAATTCCTTGTATGGGTATTTCAAGGAACTTACCTCAATTTTGGAAGCACTAATGTTATTATTTGGGTCGACCAAATATTTACTAAGAAATTATCCTCCTCCTTTATGTTGTTTAAGAAATTCATTATCCTTTTCACCCTTGAAACACATGGTGGATGTAGGGAGGTGTATCATCCTAGTAAATATTGAAGGAGCTAAAGAGATAGGTTGTTGTCCTTGAAGTTGGATTATTCTCTTCTCCCACTACTACATATGGGGTAAAAATCCGACAAAACATTCTGACGATAAGGATAAAATTAATCATATCGTTGTGGATTATGACATAATTATTAACATTTTAATCATTTTTCCTGAGCGCCCCGATGTACGTCGTACTTACAAAAAACTTCTATATACGTCGATCTTGCAATAAAAATTCACCGATCTATCGACACACCTAGATAATGATGTTAAGCCCTAATATTGGCTCATTATCCCTTAATTGGGGCATATTACATTAGTAATTTTATTTTATTTATGTCGGCTTTATTCCATTAGTTGTAATTATACCTCCTAGTTTCCTATATATACCGAGACATTTTCATTTGGAATCATCTTGGAATTGTACATTTATGTGGGCATAAGGAGGTTTCCCCCTCGAAGAGGCTTATTATTTGAATTTATCTCTTTTTCAAGGTGCTGAGTACATATTCTGAGGTTTTTCTATGCTATATTGATATTTGGTTCTTAACATATGGTATCAGAGTCAAGGTCTTGGGGTTTCATTGCTACATCTGAGACACCTTGGAATTTTCACTATAACTTGTTTTCTACAATGTTTTAGAAGGAACGGATTGGAGGATATTTAGTAGACAGATCAAGGTATTTCAGTTTAAAATTTCAGCTCTTGAGGCCTTATAATTTTGGATATACAACCTGTGCAAGATAGGGTTTTGGAATCATCCTGAACCGAGTCATTGCGAAATTTTTGCTATGAAATTTTTTCTGTAACGTTTCAAACCTTGAAATCTGGAGGATATTCACATAAATTAGTAAGGTATCTATGGTAAAAATTTCATCTTCTGGGTCGTCTTACATTTGTATATACACCCTGTGGAAGATAGGGTATCTGACTAGTCCTATTGACTAGTCTCAAGAAGGTGTTCCTGGTAAAACAATCATAACTTCTTCCTAGAGTATCCAAATTGAGTGAGACTGGTTGCATTGGATAGTGGAAAGGCTATAGTATTTCTGGTACGAGTTTCAGAATTTTATATCAATTATTTTGTGCGGAGAACACTGTACAAGTGGCATATCTCGGAAAGGCCAAAAATCAGCAAGTTCTGGGGAAGTTACCGTAAATTCTACTTGGCAGATACAATTTTGATCATACTTGTGGAATTGAAGAGAATAAATATCAGAGAACTACAAAAAATAAAGTTTCATACCCAGAAGGGCCGAAACTTTGGAGATACAACAGAAGAAATATTGTCTAGCAGAACCACCTAAAAATCAAGGTTCAAAAGTGATACTTGGCAAACATGCCACCCAAAAAGAGAACTTCTATACCAAATAAGCCTCCAGATAATCCTACATGGACTCTTGATGAAGGTGAAGAAATGTGTAGGGACATAAATTATTTACAAAAGAAGACAATAACAAAAGATGAACTACAAGAGATGATGGAGGGTTTAAAAGGGGAGATCATGGAAGGATTGAAAAATTTCATAATAGAGAGGACACCTAAAAGTGAAAATGTATCCCATGAAATTCATGATGAGGACACAAGGAAGGTGAATCAAGAATGGATAAATTGCAACTTTGGGTTGAAGACCAACCATGTTCCTAAGATCGATATGAGGAAGTTTGATGGAAAGGACCCAATCACATGGATACTTCATACTTATTGATGATATGCATCTAAAATTGAGGTTAGTGTTGATTACATCTTTGTATGTTACTTTTCATGCTTCATCATTTAAGCATCGACATGTAACTTCACAAATGGTGCATTGAATTGTATTGATTGTGTATTACAAGTTAACAATTTTAAGATGATTTATTATTTGAACAATTGTCAAGATTATATACATGCCTCCTAAGTGGAGAACTCCTAAACATTGAAAGAAAGAAAAATATCTGAAGGAGGAAGAGTAAACACCCACAGTAGAGACTATGACAAAAGAACAGACATCAATCTTATTTAATACCTCAAGTCACCCAAGGATATCTAATTTCTTAAGGTGGTTATAATTATTTAATATTCAAAGATGAAAGATACCCTCCATTACATATACTACTAGATCCAACTAATGATGATGACCTTGCATAATGCAATAGAAAGGTTGATTGTGTTTCCCTAATTTGAGGTAATCTAATGGATAAGCAATCATGTCAAATTAGAAGAGAGAACAGTGGTTAATGCTCAAGTTAATTGAATCACGTTCTTTTTTCCTAGTGAGTTACATAAGTACTACAAATTTGTTGAGCATGAAGTGCTTGTCACATCCAAATGGGTGGAAAAAGTGATAGAAAAATGGTGGATCAAAGGAAAACAATTTAGATCAAGGAGTATAGGCATATATCCTTCCACTAATTTAAGAGAGTCTTATATTCATGTTGTGGATTTTATCAATAGGATTTATGGAGAAAAATATTCCCAACACTTTATAGTTTCTTAGGTTCCCTTGATGTACACTATTGTAAATAAAGATCGATCTTTAACTGGGCCAATATTTTATCTCATAATTTGATGAAAGCATTATAGAGAGTAAGTTTGATAAACTTGATTCCCTCCTAGTTTATATATGTAATCCTATATTTTGGAAATCATTTGTGAAACTAATGGATTCAAAGGAATGGGTTGGTGTTAGACTCCTAAAAAATCTATATTGAAATATTATTGCTAGGTTTTATGGAGGCACAAGTACATAAGACATTTTACTCAAATTTGTGATTAATATTTTTCCCATTTATATGAAATCATTTTTTCGTAAACAAACATCTAGGTTGAATGATGATGCCATGGTAGTGTTGAGTGAAATAGGTTCTTGGTATATTTATGAACACTACACATACATTAGAATATATGGGGCAACCAATCATCCACATTTATTGACTAAATTTGTTCTAAACAGGTTAATAATAAGAGAGATTGTTTATTAGACAATTCTACATGGTTTGAATGCATCTTTCAATAAATCTCATAACAAATGTTGTCATGTATATCCTTTCTATATAGTAATGTATTTCCTATACAATTCTATGTGCACTGAAATGGAGGCTAATGCCATGCAAGAATACAATTTCAAATAGTGTAGATTCAAGAGACATGATCCCAAATCAATAGTAGAGCAACATGCTAAAGAAGTATATTTCTATTAGCCATATGCACATGAGTATTGGGAGGAAGAAAAATCAACGGTGTGAGAAAAATCTTTTCAAGAAGTGCAACAAAGGAGGTTACAGGAAGATGAAAGGAGATCATTACTGCAATATTCATGATACAATATATTATGCATAACATAAAATATCTAGCAGGAAATGACATAATAATAATGATATATCCTTCAGATCCGTTGGAGTGGCTATATGACCTTCCAACATTTTATCAATAGATTGGACCTTGGATGTGACAAGAATATAGGTAGTGACTATTGGTGTCCTTTGGCCATACACCACTTCATATGGGGACATTTTAGTGGTCGTATGATAGGAAGTAATGTACCACCATTCTTCCAAGGGAAGCCACTACACCCACTAGTGTTGTTTTCTGAAGTAAAACATCACAAGTAGGTTTCCAAACATTTGTTGACTACTTCCATTTGTTCGTCATACTGGGGGTGATAAGTTGTGCTCATGTTTTGTCGGGTGCCCTGCAATTTAAACATGTCTTTCCAAAATGTGTTGGTGAAAGTTGGGTCACGATCAGGGACAATAGAGGTTGGCATGCCATGTAGCCTGAAAATATGATCAAGGAATACTTGTGCTACGAGTTCTGGTGTGAAAGGGTGAGGTAAGGGACAAAAATGAGCATACTTAGAGAGGCGATCAACCACCACCATGATGACAAACTTGTTCCCGGATTTAGGAAGGCCCACTATGAAATCCATGGAGATTTCTATCCAGAGAAAAGATGGAATGAGTAAGGATTGTAGGACGCCTGGAGACTTGACCATTTCACCTTTATTATGTTGGAACACCTCACATTTTTTGACAAATTTATGTTTATCCTTCTTCATGCCTACCCAAAAAAAAGAATGACGAGCACGAACATATGTCTTTTGGAAGCCTGAATGACCTGATATAGCTGAGGAGTGCAACTCATTTAAGAGCCCGGGCTTGAGTGTTGAGGAGGGTGAGAGAACCAGGTGATCCTTATATCGGAGAATATTATCCTGCCAAGTGTATTCAGTGGGAGGATTAGGGTCCTCCTGAAGATGTTGAATTAATTTGGATATAGTCTGGTTCATTAGACACTCTTGGTGCACTTCTTCAATCCAATGAGGGATCGGTAAGGATAAATCAAAGAGGGAGTCTTCCTCCTCATGTTTTCTTGAAAATGCATCTACTACTATGTTATCTTTTCCCTTTTTGTATGTGATTTCATAATCATAACCCAACATTTTTGTCAGCTACTTATTTTGTTCTAGAGATGATAGTCATTGCTCCAAAAAATATTCCAGGCTATGGTGATATGTTTTAATCTAAAAATGAAATCCCAAGAGATATGGTCACCAGGTGTGCACCTCATGGAGAATGACCATAATTTATTTTTCATACGTAGATCAGCCTAGATTGTGACCACTCAATGCTTAGCTAGTAAATTCCAAGGGTCTACCACCTTGGGTGATCATTGCACCTATACCCATTCTTGAAGCATTTGATTCCACCATAAAGGTTTTGTTGAAGTCAGGAGATGTTAGGACAGTGGTAGTGCACATGTCCCTCTTTAACTCTATGAAGGCTTGCTCAGCAACATGTGTCCAATGAAATGCATTCTTCTTAAGGAGGTCAGTCAAGGGCTTAGCAATTTTTCCATAATGGTTGACAAATTTCTTTTAATAGCCTGTGAGACCAAGAAAACCCCTTAGGCTCTTTAACATCAATGGTTGCGGTCATTATTGCATAGCTTGTATATTTTTTGGATCCACTCTTACCCCATCTCGGCTAACAATGTGCCCCAAGTATTCCACTTCGTTGGTGCTAAATGAAAATTTGGTATTTTTGAAAAACAATTGGTTTTCTTGTAGCAATTGAAGGACATTGTCAACATGAAGAAGATGGTTATCCTAGGTGTATATATAAATCAGGATGTCATCAAAGAAAACCAAATCAAAATTTCGAAGGTAAATTTTCAATAGTTTATTCATGAGACTTTGGAAGGTAGATGGACCATTGAAAAGTCTAAAAGGAATGACTAAGAATTCATAATGTCCCTCATGAGTTCTGAAAGCAGTCTTTGGAATATCTATTTCCTTCATCCAGATTTGGTGATAATCGGAGCGAAGGTCTAATTTGGTGAATACACATGCACCTTGTAGTTCATCCAGAAAATCATCAATGATGGGAATGGGAAATTTATCTTTGATGGTCAGCTTATTTAGGGCACAAAAATCAAGGAACATGTGCCAAGTACCTTATGTTGGTTGTGGAGCCTAATTATCTTCCTGATTTAGAGGTCTTTTACTTTCAGCCGTGTTTATACCCCATGAAGTATTTACACCCCATAAGTATGTACACTCTTCCACGCGGGGGAGTGCAGAGGGGGGGTACCCCCTCTGCGGGATCCGGGGGGGATATCCCTCTGGCTAGGGGGTCTGGGGGAAAGAAGGCCCCCAGTGGGGGTTCAGGGGTGAATCCCCCGAAGGAAAAATTGCCTTGTAAATGTATATTGTAATTTCATTGTAAATCTGGACCGTTCATTATAAGGTCACAGATCTAATGGTAGAGATTATGTTAGGGTATTTTTTCCCTAGAAGGAAACCCTCTTTTATGAGGGAAATGTATTGCGGCTATGGTTGATGGCGAATATTGTATTCTGAGAGACGAGATTGTGAGAGAAAGAAGAGGAAGTTACAACGGGTTTTGTTGTAGGTTGTATCCCTTCATTTGCTGGATAATAATAAAGGCAGGACCTGGCAATTTCTCTAGTGGACGTAGCCCACACTGGGTGAACCACGTAAATCTGTGTCTCTCTTGTATTGTGTATCTTCTGTGTTTTGTTTCCACATTTGTTTTATTTTATTTCTCCGCGGTCCTATTTTTCTAACACCTTATTTCTTTAAAACTATCACCACTGGTGAAGAATATCGGCTAGTAATAGGGTGAATTACCCCCGCCTCTAGTAATTCATGTACCATATTTTTTATTTCATTTTTATGATCAAAGGGATATATGTAGGGACATACATATTAGAATATGAATGGATGTGCTCGTCTTACCATCGACAATATCACTATTGTCACCCAACCATAGGCCGAAGCCACCCTCTAAGCACCTTAACCTTGACTAAGAATCATTATGGAAGAAAACCCTAGGCTAGATAGCCAAACAAAGGGTAGCGCAACTTTCCTCAAGGATAGTGCATCAACAAGAGCTGATTAGATAGTCCTAACCAAGATATAGTCTAATCCAAATGTGATCTGCTAGCTGCAGCAGTTGTAATGGCAGCTCTCCTCAAACATGCGCACAAAACTGGGCACTGCAGTGCGCACAAGTGTTGCTTTGCAATTCTAAGACTGCCTGCCAGAATGAAGACTGGCCTCCTGTATTTATAGTAATTCTGGCTAACTGATTGGGCCGACTTCTCATTAAGGGTATCTACCTGTTCAGTATATATTATTTCTTTTGGCCGACTTCTTCTCTTGGAGGCTAATAACCTAATACAAGTTATCTTCTTGATCCGACAAGTCTTCTAGGGTTATTAGCCAACTCATTAGGGTTTCCTCTTGCTTCCCGAAATATCCTATTCTCGTCAGGTTTACACGTGGAGGTAAATACCTCCCGCAACTACCATAATATCAAAAATACATTGGGGGTTGACTTATTGGAAGGAGAGGGATGTTATGATCATGCTCACCCCTAGAAGGAGGTAAGGCTATATGAATCTCAAATATCTTGGGGTACTTGTCCAAGATGAGTTGCAGACTAGGAGGAACTACCTGAGAGGCATGTTCAGTGATCTGTATGGCATTAAATTGAGAAATCACACCATGGTGGCCTTTCTTCAAGATTTTTTCCATCTTTTGAGAGCTTATGATTTTAGGAGAGCCCGCTTGGAGACCCCTAGGAGTATAAGGGTGAGCTTCTTGGGTGAAGTTCATATATAATTATTGATAATCCATTTTGATTGGACCCAGAGTGTGAAGCCATTCCATGCCTAATAAAATATCACAAACACCCATGGAAATAGAGAACATGTGGGTTTTTAGATGGTAATCACCCATTTAGAGTTTGAAATTCTCACAGGCATCCCCACACTTGATAGTACCACCATTAGCGATGAGGATTTGAAAATTAGAAACATGGCAGACAAAGCAATGGATCTCATTAGCGATCCTACAATGAATAAAATTATGGGTGCTACCACTATCAATCAATAACACAACCAACATATGTTTAATGTATCCCTTCGTATTCAATGTATGTGGGGTCGAAACACCTAAGAGTGCATGAAGCGATATGACCTGTTCCACGGATTCCATCGGCGTGAAAAACTAGTTCTTCTACAGGATCACTTGGATGAGCCGCCTCTTGGTATGAAACCTCATCTGATGGGATGTCGTCATAGGAAGAGGATGTGTAGGCATCAATCTAGAAGAACGTTTGTTCTCTACATTTATTCCCTAGTGCATACTTTTCATCATAATAGTAGTAAAGTCCTTGCTTGCGACATTCTGCCATTTCGGTGGGAGAGACCTTTTGGACCTTCAAATTTTGGGTCGGAGCAAGGGTATCCCCTGGGCGAGGATGAGTGGTAAATGGAGGCTTTAGGGATGGCACCTATAGGATGGTCTCAGCTTCCCTCAATAATTGACATGTCTGCAACCAAATAATAGGATGATCCATGTTCACATGAGCCTTGATAGCTTATTTTAAACCACTGATAAAACATTCAAGGTAAAATTCATCAAATAAGCCCTCGGTACAGATAGCCAATTGTTCAAATGTAATGATGAAGTCTGTGACAGATCTAGTTTGGCGCAACTTAGTGAGTCGGCCCAAAAATTGTGATTCTCTATCAAAACGGGCACAAATTTCTTTGGAGAACATGTTCCAATTGGGAGGTCATTGATAAAATTTCTTATGCCACTTCTAGCATTCTTGATCAAAGTACAAAACCCCTACATGGATTTTGGCCTCATCATCTTGAATATCATGAAGGGATAAGTATTGTTCCATTTGAGAAACCCACCCGGTTGGGTTGGAACCATCAAATTTATTCATGTCAACTTTGGGCACCTTATTCAAAGAAGGTGGAGAACCCCAAGGGGAGCGGGAGGACTAAGTATGTTCATAATGAGAAGACTAAATTTATTTTGGGTTTAGCTCAACATTCTTACCCCTGAAGAATTGCACCAATTTTTTGTATTGTTGTTCAAGGGATGTGGTGAATTCATTGCGAAGGGAAGTTATGTTATCATCAATTTGTTAATCCAGGTGGGACACTCTATCCTCCAAGGTTTCTTGGGACTAAGAGCGAGGGGTAGGCATGGTGAAGGCTTACGTAGAAGTAGAGGTGTCGGGATGGAAAAATGGGCTTAAAAATGATAGGTACCCAGGTGATCAGGACAAAGAGAGGAATCTAATGGGAAAGGTCTCATGAAAGGCGTCTCAGAGGGAGTTGGGTCTGCAGGGGAAAAAAGGATTAAAATTGAAAGGTACCACTATGATTAGAATGAAGAGAGGAATGCAATGGGCTAGGTCAAAAATAAGGGGGTTGAAAGGCCATGATTTTTTTTTTATTTTTTTTACTCCTGCGGAGTTATACTCTGAATTGAATAATACTGAAAAGGCGGAATGCCCAAATTCTTAACAGGACAAAAGATGTAGTAATTTTTCAACCCCAATGCAGACGATAAGGTTAGACTACAATAGATATTTTCTTTTCTTTTTATTTTATGTTCCCAAGGGTTAGGGTTTGCAGGGAATCTACAGTCAAGGGTTTTCCCTGTGTTATAGCTATCTTATATACGTGTGGGTTCCAATAGTAGTACTCGACCCAATATTTCAGGGAACCAACTAAGGAGGCTGGATCGTACCCTTAGCCATACTATCCAACTACCCATGTACTAGAGAGTCACTTCTCGAGCATTTTTCTCGGTGACACTATAGCATTCATGCGACCGATCGCTTTATCTACGGAGGGCTTCAAGATGCCTAGGATGATCAGTATACATGTGTTGTCTGATGTGCTACCACTTGAAGGAGTACCAACATGGGTTACAAGGGTGGCCCATAGATGTTTTCCTAAGAAAAACTTGTATTTCCTACGTGTATGACTCCTCGACCGCAGGTTTATGCACATGACAACATGTCTTTGTAGCTTAAAGACGTTGGAATACGTCTCTACCCTGGAAAAAAAAATTGTCCCACAAGCCTTCCCCTGGAAAGGGCTCTGATACCACTTGAAATATTCATGATACAATATATTATGCAAAACATAAAATATCTAGCAGGAAATGACAGAATAATAATGATATATCCATAAAAATATCATAAGAACACTAGAATAATCACTAGGAAGAGAAAATTTATTATGATAGAAATTTTCACTTGCCTCTTCAAGGGGGAAGCCTCCTACAGAGTAGAGCTCTATTACAATAATCTCTAGGACCAAATATCCAATTCCTTCTACTCTTATTTATATTAATTCTACCTTCTAAGGAAAATTCTAGAGGAAGATATTTCTAGAACCGGAAGCTTCTATTAGGCCTTCTTACATTGTCTTATTCTTCTTTATTTATTAGGCCTTAATAACTAATGTTGGCATTTATTAAATACAAAACATATCCTACTAACTAATGACCCATGGAGAAGGGTTAGGATCGGATCCTAATGATTACTGCAAAGGAAAAAATAGGAAAATAAGAAAAGAATTAAGAAGAAAATAGGGAAAAGGATGAAGAGAAAGCTAGGAAGAAAGTTGAAGCTAATGCCAAGGAAAATTTTTACAAAAGGAAATTGAGGAATCAAGGAATAAAGTTGAAGAAGAAATACTTACTAATACAGATATTCACATATTCACAACTACTTTCAACCAATACATTTGCGCACTCTACTTCTAGGTTTATATGGTGTTATGCATATATATACCATTTATATGTGTATGATGTTATATATGCCTTCCATTTTTKTGTGGTTTGCCTTTGCACCTTAACATGTGGCTATAGGTATGGGTTCAAACATTGGAACCATACATATGCACCCACTTACCTAAGTTTAGGGGTAGAATACAGATASAAATCAATAAAATAAAATAAAATAAAATAAATCACAAAACCAATGCAAGGCCTTCTATAACACATAACACTTGTCATTACCATGATTTATTTCCATGACATAAGGATAGGTTCAAYGGTTTCCACAATCTAGATAAAAGCTTGTGGAGAGGCTAGGATGCACAGGGCTTCTTGAGAAGTGTTCCAAGGGAATTTCCACATCTGACTGTTGGAATCAGGGATGATTTTAAGGATGGAAAATCATTTTAAAATGTAAGAACCTTGGCGAAACTTACTAATCCTTCATATGCCAACTATAAATTATTGGCGATATTTTTTAAAAAATATTCAAATTTCTAAGGATTTAATATAGTTTTTATAAAATTTTGGCAATTTTTAAGGTAAAATAATTTTTTCCTATAGAATTTGGGCAAATAATTTTTAAAATAGTGAATCTCGTTTTTGGAAAAACCATGGAAAATTAGCCCATGAGTGAAATTTAGCCCCTAAAATCATCCTTGGTTGGAATACTGAGAGGGGAGGTGAATCAATATGAGTACTTTTACCACTTTTAACCACAATATATAACTTCAATATTATTAGTAGTATATCATCAATGTATCATCTATGATTTCATTCAATATATCATGAGCATATAAACATAAAAAGCATTGCATCAACAACATCACATCAAATATAAAGTACCCCAGAATTTACGTGGAAATCCAAATGGGAGAAAACCACGTAATTCTTTATTATATATTAAAGAATACATTCATTAAAAGCACCAACTTCCAAATTATCCAACTACAACTGGAAGGAGGTTGTGACCCCCTATTTACAGGCTCCAACCTTAAGGAAGCTACAACTCCCTGAATTTTATGGCTCCAACCAGAAGGAAGCTACAACCCCCTGATTCTTAGGCTCCAACCTGAAGGAAGCTCCAACTCCCTATGTTCTCTGGCACCCACTAGAAGGAGGCTACAACCCTGTTTCATTTCCCCATCCTGCTACCCTAAAATATAAGTGTAGACCAAATTGTCACTACCACAAAAACTACCATTGTCACTTCCATTTTCACTATCACTGTCATTGTCACATAAACCTATAACCTTTCAACCTATCACTGTCACTGATCCAGGCAGAAATCGATGGCCACCCACCTATTCCACTGGCTCAAAAAAGGGGTTTCCACCTTGGCAGTTTTTCTACAGCTTTTTGGGTCCTAAACTTTTGGGCTCATTTTGAGGCCCTAAACAATGTTATTGGAGCCCACCACAGTCACACTAAAGGATTTTCCCAGAGTGTGATAGAAAAATGTGTATTCCCTATATAGACCTTTCAAACGAGCTATCATGCACCCCAAATGAATATCGTATGTAAAAGTTACACCCTTGGGAAGTTGATGTACCAACTACCCCCATCGAGGCCTGCAAACCTTTTGACGTTTCATCTTCCGAGGTTAGGGTTTTGGATTTAATTTATGTTAAAAAGGCCTCTAGAGCCTCATTGTAAAAATCATCATCTTCTTGCGAATGAGTGTAGCCATCACATCTCTTCTCAAAGATAAGCTACCACCATTCTAGCAAGTCATTCCCTCTGTAATTTTACAGTCTCTCATTAATAAAAATTGTGAATTATTGTATCTCTATGTTTATTGCAATATCTATGTATATTTAATTGTTATATCTCCATCTTCATTTCGTTCTAAAAATAATCTGGATCAGTCATTGACACTGTCACATCAACCTGTCATTGTCAACCTATCACATCAACTCGTCACAACCACTTTCACTATCACTGACATACCATCATCAACCTATCACCACTACGTATACTCAACATCAACAAAACCAAATCATCTCACATGGATACCATCAAGCATATACATCAACCTATATAGACCATGCACCTATACCAAATCATGCACCAACACCTATACCAAACCGTGCATCAACAATGCACCAACACCTCTACCAAATCATGCATCAACCATGCACAAAAAATTGTACCATACCATCAACCATGTACCAACATGTACCATAAATCGTGTACCATGAGATGTGCCTCAACAAAGTATTCAAGCATGTACCAATATCACCAACATATGCCTCTAACCATGCACCATATCATCAACCATATAATTTAAAAAAAAATCCAATCATCCATATACCATGTACCATAATATGTACCAAGCAAGTGCTATCAATGGTGTACGTCAAACAAGTACCAACATCACCAAGAGATGTATCTCATACATGTGCTATCATATACCAAGTGTGTACCTCAAACATGTATCAACATCATAAAGATATGTCTCTAACAATGCACAATAACCATACCAAACCAGATATCAAGATAGCCAATATTTTACTTCTACAAAGGTATCATGTCATCGCCAAGGTGTACCATACCATGTATCATCACCAATAAGCATGTTCCATAACAACATAAGCATAACCCTTAAAACTTACCTCTGATCCCGTAGCTGACCTAATACTTTATAATATTGACCTGTAACTTTTCCTCAATCCTCAACAACATGGCACTAGCATATTCCCCAAATTTGATCTAGTTGGACATCAGTGGCCACCCACCTATTCCATGGGCTCAAAAAACAGTTTTCGATCTTGGCATTTTTTCGACAGTTTTTCGGGTTCTAATTTTTCGGGGCCATTTTCAGGCCCTAAACAACGTTTTTTGGGGATTTGGGGCCCAGGTGATTGCCAAGGCACTAACTTGGGCCAGTCGAAAGTCGTTCATCTCGGTTAGAACTTTCCAATGGTGTATCAAGTGACCCAAATGGAGATCATATGCAAACGTTACACCCCCGGGAAGTTGACATATCAACTACCCCCATCGGGGCCCGCAAACATTTTGGCTTTTCATCTTCCGTGGTTAGGGTTTTCGATTTTACTTATGTTAAAAAGGCATTTGGAGCCTCAGTTTAACAATCATCTTCTTGTGAGTGCGAGTAGCCATCACATCTCTTCTCAGAGATAAGCTGCCACCATTCTAGCGAGTCTTTCACTCTATATTTTTACAGTCTCTGTACATTTCTTTCATTAATAGAAATCGTGTATTATTGTATTTCTCTATTTCTGGAAATATTTATGTGCATTTCATTGTAGTATATATGATTTCATTTAGTTCTCAAAAATAATCTAGATCAGTGGTATCAAAGCAGGCAGCTCTTAATCATTTTTTTCAGTGCATGTCCCTGGCGAGGTTCAAGTATAGCAAGTTGGGTCTCGAGCTTGTCTCTCTTGAAGACAATCTCTCTCGCACACCCAAGAAACCCACCATGGTGAAATAAAATAAAATCAACGGAGCAGACGATTCTATCAATATATTGCTTGAGAAATCTCTCATGCGTCAGAGGGACGAAATGATGGAGAATTTTTCCCACATCCTTCAACGCTTATCGATAGCAACAGGTGAATCTTCATCAAACAGCCACTTTGGAAGAACCTCTCCTTTCAAGGTATAGGTTAATTTTGATATTCCCGTATTTGAAGGTTAGATAGATGCAGATGCCCTAGAAAAATAACTAAATCTC
Source organism: Picea engelmannii (assembly GCA_009831015.1). Classification (NCBI taxonomy): domain Eukaryota; kingdom Viridiplantae; phylum Streptophyta; class Pinopsida; order Pinales; family Pinaceae; genus Picea; species Picea engelmannii. Next base: position 24,179 of record ML842381.1, on the reverse strand, counting down.
TTAGAAGGTTATTTTTTTGTTCATAATTTTTTCGATAGGTAAAAGATCACCTTTGCACTCCTTAAATCTCTCCCCCGTGTCAAACATTGGTGGGAAACTTACTGGGAGCAAAGTTCCACAGAGGATTCTGCAATATATGGGGCCTAGCCCACTTGGGATTTTTTTGTGGATGCGGTAAAGGAATAGTATTACCTTGTTGGAAACTATGAGGACAAGTACATGAGATGGACCACACTATGATAAGAGAGGGGCCAAGCAGTTACAGATTTCACCAATACTTTCCATACCTTGCGCACCAAGATGGGTATCAAAGACTCTGAATGACATTTGGTTCTAAAATATCGTGGGGCTCTACACAGATACATCCAACCTAAAATGGATTTTTTGGGCATCTCATCACCTGGTGTTACTTATCGATATGTTGTTAAAATCGAGTAGAAATTTAAGCACCAGAACAAACGGGAGTTTGGGTCTGCAAATCTACAACAACCAAAAGTATGATAAAGACAGCCCTAACGAACAGTCTCCTGAAAACCAGTCAAAGCCACAGGAAAAGAAGGGTCACGGAAAGATAAAGATGGACATTGGAAAATGGTGCGATTTCCACAAAATCCCATGGTACAACACCAAGGAATGTCGCTCAAAACAGTCATTGGTGGTCGAGATCAAAGACAAGGAGCCGAACCCTGATTCTGAATCTGATTTGAAAATACTAGTAAAAGACATATCATCAATGCAGACCCCATTGCTATTGTCGCAACCGTAGCAATTCAACCAAAAGAACCAACAGATTCTGAAGAGGGGAAGCGCATTTTTCATTCACGAATGTGGGTGAAGGGGACCCCACTACATTTTATTGTTGATAGTGTAAGCCAGAAGAACCTCATCTCAGCAGAGTTCATCAAACAGTTGGGATTGTCGACAACACCACACCCGCAGCCATAAAACATCGGGTGGCTTTGCCAGGGACGAGATCTCCATGTCAGCCAACAGTGTCGATTTTCATACAGCATCCATCCCTTCAAGGATGAGGTATTATGTGATGTTTCCCCACTGGATGTCTCCGATGTTCTCTTGGGCCAACCATATATGTGGAAACACCATGTTGTTTATGAGTCTCAACCCAGTAGTGTCATTGTTTCTTTGGGGGGTCATCTCTATAGAATACCATAGGTAGTTCCAACTATCCTCCCACCTAAACAATGTCGCAAGGTAGTATCTCATACTACAAAATTCAACTTCTTCACAATCTCTTCAAAAGGTGAACAGAAGGATATTGCAACCACTATAGCCTCGGCCCAAGCACCTTCTACCCAATAGAAGCAGGTCGATAAGGTTGCAGGAGAGTGCAAAGATTCCTTATGCACACAGTCATATTATGTAGCCAAACTGGTTAAAAAGGTCCAACCCTTCCAGCCACAGGTTCATGACAGCCTTTAATAAGTTAAGCAGCGCAACTTCTCCAGCAAGGCAAGCAGCTCACCAAGATTCTGATTTTGCAAACACTTCCCCCTCTCCCCTTAGAACTCAACGCAATGTAGACAATTTCTTCCTAAGAAGGGAGGATTGATCCAGGTGTATATCAGTGGCCACCCACCTATTCCACGAGCTCGAAAAACAATTTTCCATCTTGGCATTTTTTCGAGTTCCAAACTTTCGAGGCCGTTTGAGGCCCTAAACAACGTTTTTTGGGGATTTGGGGCCCAAGTGATTTTCGATGGCACTAACTTGGGTTAGTCAAAAGTCGTTCTTCTTGGTTAGACCTTTCCAACGGTGTATCGAGTGCCCCAAACGGAGATCGTATGAAAAAGTTATGCCCCCAGAAAGTTGGCGTATCAACTACCCCCATCGGGGCCCGCAAACTTTTTGGATTTTCATCTTTCGAGGTTAGGGTTTTATATTTTACTTATGTTAAAAATCCCTTTGGAGCCTCATTGTAACAATCATCTTCTTTCGAGTGCAAGTAGTCATCACATCTCTTCTCAGAGATAAGTTGCCACCATTCTAGCAAGTCTTTCACTCTGTATTTTTACAGTCTCTGTACATTTCTTTCATTAATAGAAATCGTGCATTATTGTATTTCTCTATTTATGGAAATATATATGTGTATTTCATTGTAGTATCTATGCTTTCATTTCATTCTCAAATATAATCCGGATCATTGGTATCAGAGCAAGCTGCTTTTGATCATTTTTTTCAGTGCATGTCCCCGGCGAGGTCCAAGTATAGCAAGTTGGGTCTCGAGATTGTCTCTCTTGAAGACAATTTCTCTCGCACACCCAAGAAAACCTCTATGGTGAAAGAAAAGAAAAATGATAGAGGAGACAATTCTATCAATCTGTTGCTTGAGCAAGCTCTCACGCAACAGAGGGACGAAATAATGGAGAATTTTTCTCACATCCTTCAATGTCTTCCGATAGCAACACGCACATCTTCATCAAACAACCACTTTGGAAGCACCTCTCCTTTCAAGGTACAGGTTAATTTTCATATTCCCGCATTTGAATGTCAGATAGATGTGAATGCCCTAGACAAATGGTTAAATCTCTTAGAAGTTTATTTCTATGTTCATAATTCTTCTGATAGGGAAAAGATCACCTTTGCACTCCTTAAATCTCTCCCCTGTGTCAAACATTGGTGGGACACTTACTGGGAGAAAAGTTCCACATAGGATTCTGGAATATATGGGGTCGAGCCCACTTGGCATTTTTTTGTGGATGTGGTAAAGGAACAGTATTACCCTGTTTGCATCTATGAGGACTAGTACATGAGATGGACCAGACTACGGCAAGAGAGGGGCCAAGCAGTTACAGAGTTCACCAATACCTTCCATACCTTGTGCACCAAGTTGGGTATCAAATACTTCGAACGAAATTTGGTTATGAAATACCGTGGGGATCTACACAGATACATCCAAACTTAAATGTATTTTCTGGACATCTCATCACTCGGTGTTGCTTATCTATATGTTGTTAAAATTGAGCAGAAATTTAAGCACCAGAACAAACGGGAGTTTGGGTCTACAAATCTGCAACAACCAAAGTATGATAAAGATGACCCTAACAAACAATCTCCTAAAATCCAGTCCAAGCCACAGGAAAAGAAGGGTCATGAAAAGACAAAGGACACCGGAAAATGGTGCGATTTCCACAAAATCCCCTGGCACAACACCGAGGAATGTCGCTCAAAACAGTCATTGGTGGCCAAGATCAAAGACAAGGAACTGAACCCTGATTCTGAATCTGATTCTGAAAATACAAGTTAAAGACAGATAATCGACGCAAACCCCACTGCTATTGTCGTGACCGCAAAAATTCAACCATAAGAACCAACAGATGTTGAAGAGGGGGAGCACCTTTTTCATTCACAGATGTGGGTGAAGGGGACCCCACTTCATTTTATTGTTGATAGCGGAAGCCAGAAGAACCTCATCTCAACAGAATTCATCAAACATTTGGGATTGTCGACAACACCACACCTGTAGCCATACAACATCGGGTGGCTTCACCAAGGACGAGATTTCCATGTCACCCAATAGTGTCGATTGTCATACGACATCCATCCCTTCAAGGATGAGGTATTATGTGATTTTTGCCCACTGGATTTCTGTGATGTTATCTTGGGTCAGCCATATATATGGAAATGCCATGTTTTTTATGAGTCTCGACCCCGCATTGTCATTGTTTCTCTCTGGGGCCATCTCTACAGAATACCAGTGGTAGTTCCAACTACCATCCGACCTAAAAAATGTCGGAAGGTGAACAGAAGGATACTGCAACCACTACAACCTCGACCCAAGCACCTTCTACCCAACAGAAGTAGGTCGATAAGGTTGCAGCAAATTGAAAAGATTAATTATACACACAGTCATATCATGTATCCAGACTAGATAAAAAGTTCCAACCCTTCCAGCCACAGGTTCATGACAGCCTTCAACAAGCTAAGCAGCACAACTTCTCCAGCAAGGCAAGCAACTCACCAAGATTCAGATTCAGCAAACATTTCCCCCTCTTCCCTCGGAACTCAACATAATGGAGACCATTTCTTCTTAAGTAGGGAGGATTAATCCAGGCGGATATTGGTGGCCACCCACCTATTCCATGAGCTCGAAAAACAGTTTTCCATCTTCGCAGTTTTTTGGCAGTTTTTCAGGTTCCAAACTTGCAGGGCCATTTTGAGGCCCTAAACGACATTTTTTGGGGATTTGGATCCCAAGTGATTGTTAAAGGCACTAACTTGTGCCAATTGAAAGTTTTTCTTCTCAGTTAGACCTTTCCAACGGTGTATCGAGCGCCCCAAACGGAGATCGTATGCAAAAGTTACGCCCCCGGGAAGTTGACGTATCAACTACCCCCATTGGGGCCCACAAACCTTTTGGCTTTTCATCTTCCGGGGTTAGGGCTTTCGATTTTACTTATGATAAAAAGGCCTTTGGATCTTCACTATAACAATCATCTTCTTGCAACTACGAGTAGCTATCACATCTCTTCTCAGAGATAAGATGCCACCATTCTAGCGAGTCTTTCACTCTGTATTTTTATAGTCTCTGTACATTTATTTCATTAAAAGAAAATAATGTATTACTGTATTTCTTTGTTTCTTGAAATATTTATGTGTATTTCATTGTAGTATCTCTTCTTTCATTTCGTTCTAAAAAATAATCCGAAATCAAAATTTGTCTTAGCCTCATGATACTAAGAACTCATGTCTAGCGAGGCTTGGCGTGACAAGCCCTAGACAACTCGCAGGGGTGCCTCATGTGACACCCTCAAGATGACCTGCGAGGGCCTGCTTGATTAGTGTTTCAACAAAACCCTAGATCTTTGTAGCTCTGAAACTTGCACTCTTCCTTTGCACTTTCTCCTCTACCTCATAATCGACCCGAGATTCACCAATAGACCAAAATATTCTCATAAGATAGATATTCAATGAATGTGTGTGTGTCCTTATGAGAGACTCCTTGAGTTGTATTTATACTTTTTCCAAGTAACTTCTCTCCTTAATCTTAGAGATTCTTTAACTTTCTTGTTTCAACAACTTTACCCTTTCATTAATGACTTGTAACCAATCAGGGGCTTCTTGACCATTCTTTGGGGCTTCCAACTTCATGAGGGCATATCTCCCTAACCATGAGGAACCACATGGCGTACCACCTATCATCGGAAAAGGAACGACGAGGAATATCCATCTATGAGTGTGTTACCTGCATTTTCATTGTCCTTCATGTCCTTATTCCTCAAACAACTTTGGGTCTCATGACCACACCTCCATGACTTCGTGTAGACTTATTTAAATGCACCCATCACATCTGTTGATATCAACCACTCTTGTTGACATCAATGACAACTAACTCACCATCAATCTCGATCACAACTCTGGGTTATCTCGAATGCTCCAAGGTTTGACATCAGTGACAACCAACTGTCCAACATTGACAACCAAGGTATGTGGCTTCGCCAAGTCCCTACAATTATAAAACATGGCTCGAGGATGGAATTCTAAGTTTCTCTTGAGGAGTTTATGTAGTCATGAGGGTTGAATTTCATGTTAGAGGTAAGGTAACAATTCAAATTTCACCCTTTCTTTGATTATAGTTGGTCCTTTCTCATTGAATGGTTTGAGGTCGCTTTTGTTGTTCTAGGGTTTCCCATCGCTTATAGGGGTCATATTTTCCTGCACATCCCTTGGGAAAATATGGCTTAGATTAAGACAATCCAAGAGGAGAAGAGGGTTTCATGGATTCTCTATCCAGTTAAAGTTTCATTCTGAAGGCAAGCTAGGGATCATGGCTCTGGTTTTTCGTGGTAGCAAGGTTACAAGCAAAATTAAATTTGTAAACAAATTGAAATGGGTCTTTATGACCTAGACTCTACAACTCATATGCAATTTTATTATTTTATAATGTTGAACATTTATAGCAAATTAAATTTCATTTACTTTGAAAATAAATGTAGCTTCTATATTTATTTTGTGAAGGAAACATAGCAATGCAATATCTACTACTATTCGAACAACAAAAAAGATGGATTTTGGTTTCATTTGTTTTCCTATCAATGTAGCTACCTCCTTTTGTAATGTGAAGAACAATATTATTTGAAGAACAACAAAAAAATGAACTTCTGAATTTTGAGGATTGCAGTTTGAAAAGGAAGAACTAGTGTTTCAATTATGTTGATGGTTGAATGCATTCATTGTCTATAGATTATTTTTTTGTAATGATGATCATACTCAAAATAATTTTCCTTCAAATGCCATTACTTAGTCACAAGTTATGGTATTAGAAGATATACTTATTATGGGTTTTTTTAATGCATCATAGGCCCAAAGTTTTAAGTTCTATTGGGCTCTATTTTTTTTTTTTTTCATCACCATGAAATATTCGAATGAATTTAAACCAATGCATTCATGAATGATTTGGTACTATGTTACAATTTGAAGCAATGAAAGAGTTGTGATTGCTCCTAATCAAAGCATCTAAAAGAAAATTATTAATTCTATGCTAGTCAATTCAAAGAAAAATAAATAAATAACTATAAATACTAACCCTACTCCTAAGCTAACCAACTAATATCAATAATAATAACCAGAAATCAAAGATAACTAAGAAATAACAAACATACTTAGCAGACAATACTAATACTATGGTATTTAGTTAGTAAATAAAATATCATTTTCATTTTCAATCTCTATTCTCGAGCACCTCAGTATATCAAGTTCTTAGGTGAAATCACAACAAACAATGTTTATGTTGATTTTTCAATCTCCTCAGGGGTTCCCAATTACAGAAATCCTAGGCTCTAATACCACTTTGTAAAATCCCTTCAAGGTGTTACCTTAACTAAAAAATCAATCAAGAATACAATATAAGGAGGCATGGAATAATCCCATAAATAATATATAGTTTTGGAATCAATCAAGATAACCAACAATACATAGTTATAAACATGAAATAAAAATACATGTAACCCTTAGCTCTTTGGAGTCCAAGTGTTGATCCAATAGTGCACCAAATCCCAGAAACCAATATTCAAACAATAATGGTAAGTCACACCCAAAGGTTGATTTTCCACCCAAACAATGCACCCACCTCCCCATGTGCTTCCCCACAAGTAGGGCTCAAATTCAATGAAGTGATGAAGTTTATGGCACATAGAATCTCTAAGTTGTAAGTAATACACAGTTCCCAAAGGATTATCACAGTTCAAACTCCCAACTAATCAACATTAGTGTGTTGGAGAGGCTCTTGAACTACAACATTCCCAAAACCTTACAAGGTATTGTGTTTAGGGTTCTTACTACCACCCTCACTCTTGGTGATTGCAGCCACACTCAGTAGTGGCACCCCTCTACAAGGATATTACTACCACCCTTACCCTTGGTGCACATAGTCACACTCTGTAGTGGCATGCCAAGGTTCCAAAAAGAATAAAACAAGTATCAAATCACAAATTGAGCATAAGTACGCCCAATTGGTTAAGTACACTCCCAACCCCTTAGTCCACTAAGACTAAGTTAGAGAAAACAATAATATGCTCTACCAAATACAGCATTCAAATAACAAGTTCTAGCACATCAATGGAAAAATATCAGATCCTTTCCTCATGAGATAGCCATCCCCTTTGCAAGGAAATCAACTCCTTTGTATTACTTCCCAATCTAACATCTTCCCAATATTTGTCTCTTGTCCTTCCCCCTTCTCATGCGAGGGAGAAATTGGGCTTGAGGGTGAATTTGCGAGTGTCAAGAACAAGGTAAAAGTAAGTTACAACTATTTCCCTTTTGTCTTTTTACTCAAGTTAACTTTAGCGATCATTTTCTCAAGTTATCCCCTTCCCCAAGGCTTCCTAAGCTCTAGGATATGATGGTCATCCTCATTGAGACACGAGCTCTTCCTTGAGTTCATTTTCCTGTCTATCCATTAATGTCTCATCCTAAAACATATCAATTCTTCCAAAATACCAATGTATATGCAACATTATCATTAGAAATAAATAGCATCATAGCATGAAGTACATCAATATGCTTGTTATTCAACAAGTGTATACAATATCAACCACATCATCACAAGGGATAATCATGTTAATAGTTATCAAATATCACCAATGTTATATATCCATTATGGAGAACATTTAATGCTAAATAAATCATCAATAAGGAAACATCGATGTTCATCAAAGTAGCCATTCACATATATTTCTAAGTCTATCATAAACAATCATCGATGGAAGCAAACAATAAGGGGATGATGAGTCCAAAACACCATCTTCTATCAGTCAAAACCAAACATTAGGGTGTTACATATCTGATCCATATGGATGTTGGTGGCCTCCCACCTATTCCAACTGGCTCATTTTGGCAATTTTCCAGTTCGATAGTTTTTTCCTAGTTTTCGGGTCCCTAACTTTCGGGGTCGTTTTGAGGCCCTAAACAACGTTTTTATGGCTCACCGCAATCAAAAGATATAGGGATCGCCAGAAGAACCATTTGTATTCCTCGGATATACCTTTCCAACGAGATATCGTGCTCCTAAAACGAAGATCGTATGCAAAAGTTACGACCCTGGGAAGTTGATGTACTAACTTACCCAAATGGGGCCCACAAGACTTTTGGTGCTTCATCTCCTAGGGTTAGGTTTTTGGATGTCTAGGGTTTTTTAAATTCCTTTTTATTGTAAAAATCCCTTGAGAGCCTCATTGTAATCATCCTCTGGAGAATGAAATCTCTTCTCAGAGATAAAGCTGCCACCATTCTAGCAAGCTTGTTGTCCATTGCATTTTACAGTTTCAGCTTATTTCCTTATTGAATAGAAACCAGTTTTACTGTATATCTATTATTTTGTGTGAAGCATATTTTGATAATAATTTGTATTCACTTTGTTCTGCTCATAAAATCTGGATCAGTGGTATCAAAGAGGTCTTCTCCTTTTAGTTCTTAATGCATGTCCCCAACGAGGTCAGGGTACAAAGAATTGGGTCTCGAGCTTATTTCTCTTGAGGACAAAATATCTCGCACGCCCAAGTGACCTCTCATGGCAGGAGAAAAGAGAGACGACAGGACAGGACATCCCTTCAAAACATTTATCAAGGAACCCCTCACACAATAGAGGAACGAGACGATGGATAGTTTTGTGCAAATCCTTTGGCGACTACCAACAGGCGACACATCTTCCTCAAACAAAGGAGCCGCCCCCTTCAATGTACAAATCAACTTTGATATTCCTATATTTGAAGGTTAGATAGACACAGATGTTGTAGATAAATGGTTGAATCTACTAGAAGGGTATTTATTTGTCCATAACTTATCGAATAGAGAAAATATTACTTTTGTGCTCCTCAAAGTCGTTCCTCGTGTCAAATATTAGTGGGAAACTTTCTATGAGAAAAAGGAAATAGAGGAACCCTCATTATTTACAGTCATTGTCACCTGGTAGTCCTTCAGGGATGATATTAAAGAAAGATACATGTATACAAAATGGACCACACTGCGGTAGGAAAGAGACCAAGTAGTGCCTGAGTTCACAAATATATTCCATACCTTGAGCACCAAGCTGGGTATCAAATATTTTGAGTGACATATGGTGCTCAAGTATTGTGTCGGTCTGCATAGATACATCCAGGCCAAAATGGAGTTTCTAGACATCTCATCCTTGGGCGTGGCCTACAGATCTGCCATCAAAATAAAGCAGAAGCTCAAACAAAAGACACAGAAATTTGGGTCTGGGAACCCCTCACAGCAAAAGCCAGGAAAGGGCGGCCCCAACCCGCAGAACAAAGGATAGAGAAAATACGGACCACCTCAAGACAACCAATCCAGGCCACAGGAAAAGAAGGACATTGGAAAGACGAAGAAAGATATCGGGAAGTGGTGTGACTTCCATAAGATCTCCTGGCATAACACTGTTGATTGTCGGTCAAAACACTCATTGGTGGCTGAGGTGAAAGCCTTTGAATCAAATGCGGGTTCTAAATATGATTCAGAACCATAAAGGGGGAGATGGATCATTGATGCAGAACCCATTGATACCGTTGCTACCACCAAGCTCCATCCCGGTGAACTAGACGAGCCAGAGGAAGGAAAGCGAATTTTTCATTCACAGATGTGGGTGAAGGGTAGCCCGCTGCAATTCATCGTTCATAGCGGTAGCTAGAAGAACCTCATCTCAACAGATGTTTTCAAGCGACTCACCCTGCCAACAATGCCGCACCCGCATCCCTACACCATCAGATGGCTCCGCTAAGGAAGTGACATCCGCGTCAGCCAAAAATGCCTCCTGTCATATGACATCAAGCCCTTCAAAGATGAGATATTGTGTGATGTTTCCCCTCTCGAAGTTTGTAATGTTATTTTGGGCCAACCATATTAATGGAAATTCCATGTTGTATATTAATCTAGGCCTCACAGTGTTATTATTACTTTGAACAAGAAATTGTACAGGATACCGGAGGCAGTCCCACCTAGTGTTATTTCCTTGATCTCTACCAAGAAATGCAGGAAGGTCATCTCTCATACGAGGAAGTTTGTCTTCTTCATGATTCACTCTCAGAATGAGTGAAATATCACAGCCACATCCATGGTCTTCACGACCGACCTCTCCACACAGCATAAGCAAGTGGATAATATCGTGGAAGCATACTCAAATATATTCTCCTTACCTACTGGTATACCTCTGCACTTTTAGTTCAATCACCCATCGATCTGACCCCTAGCGCAACACTTCCCAATGGGCCAGCCTACCACCTCTCTTTGTTATAGAATGAGGATATCAAGCAACAGATCTAAGAATTACTCCATAAGGGGCAAATCCATCTCATCTCATCACCTTGCGAGAGCCCAATAATTATGGTACAGAAGAAATATGGAACATGGCGACTCTGCATTGATTACCGGACCCTAAATAAAATCACAGTTAGAAACCAGTACATGATTCCCCGAATCGATGACCTCCTTGATCATCTCACGGGGGCCAAATACTTCAGTAAGATTGATCTAAATTCTAGCTACCTCCAAGTCCTGATAGAACAAACAGATGTATGGAAGAATGCCTTCAAGTCCAAGGAAGGTCTTTTCGAATGGTTGGTCATGCCCTTTGGCTTGAAAAATGCTCCAGCCACTTTCATGAGGATGATGGATGATATCCTACAACCATTCACCAATCATTTTATAGTGGTTTATCTAGATGACATTCTCATTTACAGCAAGACTTGGGCAGAACACTTGCAACATATTCAGTAGGTTCTGCACCTTGCAGCAGCACAAGCTATACGCCAACTTGGAAAAATGTTCCTTCGACATGGACAGGGTCCATTACCTGGGGTACATCGTTGATCGGCATGGTGGACATGTCGATCTAGCCAAGATCCAAGTCATTCGTAACTGTCCAGACCCAACCACACTCCCTGAGCTTCGGAGCTTCTTGGGCCTTGCTAATTTCTATCGCAGGTTCATGTTAGGATGCTCCCATATTGCATGGACCCTCAACCAAGTAACCAGGGGTGGTGGTAAGGTGAAATTTTTGTGGGGTCATTTCCCACAACAAGCATTCAATTATTTTAAGCAACGTTTGTGCTCAACCCCATTACGTTTACTATCGGACCTGCAACAACCCTTTGATATCGAGACAGATGCTTCAAACTATGTTATGGGCGTCATTCTCACTCAACACAACCACCCCATGGCCTATCATATTGAAAAACTATCAGATGATATTCGTAAGTACCCTACTTAAGATAAAGAAATGTACTCCATTGTGCAATCATGTCACCAATGGAGACATTACATTGTTGGAAAGGAGACAGTCATCCACACTAATCATAAGCCACTGCAGTTCATGCAGACATAAGGAAAATTGTAGAATGACTGCCATCAGAAGTGGTTCACATACTTGCAACAATACCACTTCAACATTAAGTATAAAATAGGAAGCACCAACCATGTTGTTGATTGCCTCAGCAGACCACCAGTCACAGCACTCACAATGGTGCTAGACTCTTGGGACCATGAGACGTCTAAATGGCCCTAACTCTATGAGACAGACCTGGACTTTGCCACCACTTACCAAATGTTGGGTGCAAATGCAGTTGTCGCTAATTTCCATCTTCAGTATGGGTTGTTGTGTCTTCTAGGCCATATCTTTGTTCCATCAAGCGAGCGAGCGAAGCTGATCTAGGAAGCCCACTACAGTCGGGTGGCAGGACACTTTGGTGTCGAAAAGACAGTGGCAATGTTGCAGAAACATTTCTATTGGCTGAAACTTTGAAAGGAGGTCAGCAAGTATATTAATTCATGCACTGCCTGTGCTATTTCCAAACCAAACACTAAGAAATACGGTCTCTACACCCCTCTTCCTACTCCTGACGGGCCATGGAAATCCATCTCCATGGACTACATGTCAGGCCTCTCGTCCACCAAGCAGATAAATGACTGTGTTTTGTGGTTGTTGATCACTTTTCTAAGATGGCGATTCTGGCCACCTTCAAGAAGAACATCACAACAGAGACCACTGCCAAGCTCTTCTTTGAACGAGTCTGGATACATTTTGGAATCCCACAAACCATTGTCTCAGATCGGGACAGTCAATTTCTTAGCACATTCTAGTCAAGCCTCTGGTCATTGCTCGTCCCTATCTATTTTTGTTCCAGGAGAAGGAGAGTAACCTTTGTCCCTAACTTTTGTTGAGCTAGAAGAAAAGATTCAATCTCAAATAATTGTGGTCTAGCTCAAGGGTGGAAAGTGACTGAGCCTATGGTTGGGTGGAAACGAGCACCCCTTTCAGCAGTCACATCACGTCTTATGGTTCTGATAAGTGTTTTCATACTTTGTGTATTGAACTGAAATAATGGATGAATGCATGGGTTTATATATATGTGTATCTATAAATGGTTTTTGTGTGGAATGGTCATGATATGTGTATGCATTTACCTCCTTGTGGACTTATTCTTTTGATTGACCATCTATATGCCCCAATTTAGCCTTCGAAATGTCTTGGACTATAAACCTGTAGGGAGGATGGGATAGGAAGCATTGCATCAATCTGACTCCGTCGGTCTGGAGAGGATGTCTCCTTCGGACTCCTTGTTGCACAACCGGGACACCATGCCCAATTCCTTAGAAAGTTCATTATGAGGAAGATGTCTTTAACTCGTGAGAGTTTGGAAGGGCCCATGTGACCAACACCTAGGAAACATGTGTTAAGCTTAAGGGAGCTAAGTCCCTCTGGTTTCCGAACTTTGGAAGTCCGAGACTTCTGAGAATTGTTGGCCCAAATAATCACAAACATGTCGAAGGTGACCGAGAGTCACGGTTATCTGTAAGGTTGACCGACGTTGAATGATTTCCCTAATGGTTAGGTGAACCTATCTCATCGTCTAAATGGGATCCAACTCCCCATTATGAAGTAGTGCGAGCCATCGATCGCGAATGTTCGGAGGTCCCCTCATCTGTTGGATCTACAACAAGAAGACTTCGGCGAAGTTCTACTTCGGGATAATAGAGATGTTATAGCATCAAATTCCCTGAACGTCGAAGTTGCGAAGTAAAGGAAAGTCGTAGATTTGGAGAAGATCATTAAGAGCCCTGCCTACTGTCCAATCATCCAGGAGGAGGTACCCGCACACAGTGCTTTGGCAGAGTCCTACTTCAGGAGAATGGAATGGCAGTGAAGCCAAGACTCCCAAAGGCCAGAGCCACGAAGTGACTAGGATCGTTGATCTAGGGATCCTTCGGGTTCTCTCCTAGTCGTTTGATATATGATGAGGTTAATCGAGCGTTGACGTTTTCGAGAGAATGAAGTGGAAATGAAGCCAAAACTCTCGAAGGTAGGAGCTGCGAAGTAGCGTAGACGATGGATCTAAGAATCCTTAAGGACCCCTCTCAGTCGTCGATATATGGGGGACGTATGGCACTAGATTCTTTAGTCTGTTGACTTGGTACTCTGGGGGAATTGAGGCATGGTGTGTCGATAATCTTTGAATCCTGAAGTAATGAGAGTCGTTGATCCAAGGGTGCTTTGGGACTTACTCTGACCATCATATCTAGGCTGTGGTCAACCCGATGCTAACCAACTTCGAGAGAAAAGAGGAGTATGCATAACAAAACCTCAAATGTTGAACTTACAAAGTAATGGAGGTCATTGATCCAAGGGTTACGTGTATGTACCTTAGCCAGGAGATCGGAGGGAATGAAAGATGATTAGTCCGAAGTGGCATGGCGTAGTGATGTCATCCATTGTGGCGTGGACCCAAGTTTGGTGTGTCACATGTCACCTAGATTTGTGTGTATCACATACCCTATAGACCCATTGGAACGTGACACATGTCATCCCTGATGAGGGTACGTGTCTCCCCTGACCCTTCTATGTGTTAGCCCCTAGTACATGCCCACCTAGCCAAAGTTCTTGGTGAAGTGACCAGAACTCTGGGAGTCTGGGACTTCGGACTCCCAAGGAATTGGGGTATAGTATTGTAGAGAGTCCAAAAGGACGAAGTTTCAGAGTCCATCCTAGTCATTGACGTCGGGAGACACTTGGCACCAGATCCTGTACTCAGAAGGAGAGCCACTCCATAGTATTTGAAGCTTGGCACTTCGAAAATCCCTGAAGCTCAGAGCAGAGAGGATATCAACCATCTGTTCTTTGGGGACGCGTGGTGAGCGATCTGTTACTTCGGAGGATAGCCACTTCGAAGAAAAGTGGAACAAGAACTCCAGAAGGATTGGAGGCCAGATTTCACCTCAGTCGTCGATCTCAGAGGACACATGTCAGAAGATCTGTCACTTCAGAGGAAAGCTCGTTGCAAGAAGTCGAGAACTCCCGAAGGTCGAAGCGTCAGAGTTCATCGTAATCGTTGGTAGTGGAGGGCGTGTGTCAGGAGATCTAACACTCCGGAAGGATTTCCCTTTAGAGGTTTTTTTTTGTGAGTACTTTGGAATTCGCCGAAGCACAGAGTCCTAAAGTAAGCGTGGAGCATTGATCTGGAAAGAAAACAAAGACCATTGATTTCTGTAAGCATACCTAAAATTCATCGATTCGGTGGTTCGAGAGATTTATGGTGTCGTAGGTTGAAAACGTTTGGAGCCCGAAGCTTCGAAGCACCGAAATAGGCGCCTGTTGTCTTAGTTTCTGGCCATAGCCTATAGTCGTATGCGATTATAGCCGGAGGGAAGAGGCTAGGTCGGGAATTCAAACTGGAAGGTTGAACACTGAATTCCCCTTTAGCGTGTGAGTTAGTCGAGGATCAAGTCCAATTGTTGGACTGGTTGGTGGATGGATTTTCGTCATATATTTAGGAACACTAGAAGCTCTGGGATATCAGAGAACTCGGGGAGAAGTATATTGAGTTGAATCCACGTGGAAGCCCCGTGGCCCCGACCAATGAACACTCGAGGAACTTGGGAAAGGTATATCTATCAGATCTGAGCTTGGTTTTGAGAATGGAGACCGTGGATGGAAAGTTATGGATTAGCATAATGGGATAGAGACTCTGAATGGAGGATTTGGCCACTTAAGAAGAACGAAATTTCAACGCCCCACCATGGGTGTGTTACAATGGATGTGAAGTTTGGGGATGCAATATCTCTCGAGAACCCTAGAGAAAGATAGAGGAAATCCAAAAGAATTTTATAACTTATAATCTCAAAATTACGGGTAATACACCCTATCCTATCCTCCTCCTCGAAGCGAGCCTTTTCCCCATTGAGAGCACAACTATGATTGGATACTTAATCTACAAGAAAAAGATAAACAACATGGATAACAAGAGGCTCCCCAAAATTGCTTAAGACTCTAGCCAAAATCACCAACGATTCAAGTGAGGATGGCATAATGATGCCAAGTCTTGGCTAAATCATTGGGGAATAGAAGAAGAAGTTTTTCTACAAAATATCGATGATATTAAAAATATTGTACAAGCAAAATTTAAGGAGAATCTATGGTGTGATAAAGAATTAAAGGATAAAAGAAAATTAAGATATTATAAGGAGGTGGTTAACCCTAACCTTGAAGATCAAAAATATCTCTATGTTTTGACCAGCATAAAGAAGAGAATCAATATTGCTAACATAAGTACTAATTCTCATGAGTTGCATAATGAAACTGGGTGTTGGAAAATCCCCAAAACACCGCGGCAATAAAGAACATGTCACCTTTGTGACACCAAGAGGGTCGAAGATGAAAAACACTTTCTCCTAGAATGCCCTGCATATACCCAAATTATATCTCAATTTCAAAATATTTGTCACAATACTGACCTTTCTAACCTTCTAAGTCATCAAAACTTTACTGATCTTGGAACACTTCTCTTAATGTTTTTCAAGTATCGAAATAACATTTTAAAGAAATCCAAATAATCTCTTACTTTTCTTAAGGTCCGATAAACCAATTTTAATCTCGGTTAATATTAACCACCACCATCATATATATAAGTAAAAAAAAACATTTAAAAAACATTTAATTAAACTAATAACACTAAAA
>ML842380.1:4930-21525 GCA_009831015.1 Picea engelmannii | reverse complement strand
TGAACTAGATATAAGAGTACTCCTCACTCAACCAAGCAACCAAGATATACCATATCCAAATACCAAACCAACCATACCAAGTATGCCTCAAACATACACCATATCAAGACCAAGAGTAGCCATGAAAACAAGTATATAAACATACCAATACCTCTGTAGGTGACTTGAAACTCTAAGATGCTGACTTGTAGACTTCCTTTAGACTTCAAGGACATGGTACCAACATTTACCCAATCATGCATGAGCCTTTTTACAAATACACGACTTTCTCTTCTATTGTCTGCATATATACACACTTTTCTCCACTGTATCCCATGTACATACGCTCCCTTTCTGACCTGCAACCCACATATACATCATAAAATAGGGTTTGTTGCAACTCCAAAACTTTCTCCTTCGACCTTCCTTTTCTACCTCAGAAAATGACGCTACAACCTTAGTAAAAAGATCCCTATATCACAAGAAAGATAAGCAATGAATAAGTGTGTGAGTGTTCTTGTGAATGACTCCTTGAGGTGTATTTATACTTGTGCTAGGTAACTCCTCTCCTTAATTTAGGGCTTCTAGGGTTTTCTTGTTACAACAAATTTACCCTTTTATTAAATACTTGTAGCCAACTAGGGGCTTCTTGATCACTTCTTCGGGTCTTACAACTTCACAAAGTCATATCTCCCTAACTATGAGGAACTATGTGGCATCCCACATATCATTGGAAACAATACAATGAGTACTATCCATATGTGAGGGTCTTGCCTGCATTTACCCTGTCCTTCATTTCCATATTCCTCATTCAATTTTGGGTACCAAAACCACACTATCGGGGCTTCTTCAAGGGTTGACATCAATGAAAACCAAACTATCAACAACTCTGTGTATATAGAAAGCTACTTATGGAGAAAGAACCAGAGAAGTTGGTGTTTAAGTGAGGAACAAAGAACATGAGTGAGATGAGTCGATTGAATCAGATGAAGAGGTGGAACATCCAACTCTAGTTGTAAGGATGTCTAAACGAGTAAGGAAACCAGCTGAAAGGTATAGTCCATCTGATTTTCATTCTGCATTTGTGTTATCTTCTACTAACGAGGATCCCAAGTCGGTCAAGGAAGCAGTTGAATTGACACAGGGTAAAATCTGCAAGGATGTCATGGTAAAACAAATGGAATCCTTACACAAGAATGAGACATGGGTTTTGTAAGAGCTACCTAATGGAAGGAAACCTATAAGTAGCAAGAGGGTGTTCAAGAAAAAGTTGAACGCAATAGGACAAGTCGAGAAATTCAAATATTGAATGGTAGCAAAAGAATATTCCCAAGTCAAGGGAGTCGACTTCAGTGAGATTTTTTCCCCTATTACAAAATTAACTTTCAATAGAGTACTAATGTCTCTGGCTGCAGCATTTGATCTTGAAGGATTCACAATAAAGGGAAAGAAAGTGTTGGTGTGCAAATTGAAGAGATCCCTTTTATGATCTAAATTAATTTCCAAGGATGTGGTATCAAAAGTTTGACACATACATCCTTAGTTTGGGATTTTTAAGAAGTAAGGTTTATAACTGTGTATATTCCAAGGAAGAAGGTGGGATTTTAATATATGTAACTTTGTGTGTTGACGACATGCTGTTGATAGGAAACAACATGGACGTAATCAAGTAGGTGAAGATGTTGTTTTCCTCCAAGTTCAACATGAAGGATCTCGGTCCAGCAAACTTCATTCTAGGAACGGAGATCAAGAGAGATTGGGAGTTATGAAGATTTTGTTAAATCATAGAAAATACATTGAAATAGTCTTGAAGCATTTCGACATGGAGGATTCTAAACCCGTCAAGGTACCAATTCCTGTGGGAGAAAAGATAGCAACTGAACAATGTCCAAATACACATGAATAAATAGAGGATATGGCACATGTTCCATATGCTAGGTCCAATGGTATTTTTATGTATGGGATGGTCTACAATCAACCAAATATTTCTCATGAAGTGGGAGTATTGAGCATATACATGTCGACACCTGAGAAAGATCACTGGACTGTTGTCAAGAGAGTGTTAATGTATTTGTGTGGCACAACAAAATATGTTATATGGTACCAAGGGAAACCTGAAACTAACAAGGAAGTAAATGTACACGACTTTGTCGATGTTGACTGGGATGGAGATATAGATAAATGAATGTTGACCAGTGGATATGTGATCAAGATGTTCAATGGAGAAATTACTCCGATGAGTAAGCGACAAGTGTTCATATCCTTGTTGTCAACAGAAGCTAAATGTTATAGAACAAAAAACCACACCTATGCTTTTGTGCCATGGCCTAACCCTTTCCCAATTCTTGCTAGAATTTTCCCTAAAAGTCACCTCCAAAATCATCTAAAAAGCATGATTTAAGAGCATATTCGTGGGTTTCCCTAAAAATCATCTAAAAAGCATGCTTTTTTGGTTGGGATCGTTTCCCAATGACCCTTTCATGTACATAATGGAATCCAACTCCCCAAACCTCTTTGGGAAGATACAAAACAACCACACAGGGATAAAGATGAGAACACAAGCCCCTTGGTGCAAAGTTATGTTGCAAGCGTCTAGCAAGCCTCCTTTCCCTATATTCTCTGAACAACATCCCCTTTAATTTTGAAACTCCTTTTCCATAGCTTCTTTCTCCTTTTATGTGACTATAAGGTGTCTCCTTATCCCTATATGAGTCATTGAGAGAAGTATTTATTGGTTGAGTCGATGCTTGAGGATTCCTGGAGGAACCCAGACAGTTGGCTTCAAGACGGTGCCTAAGGCTGGACAAGGTTGTAACTTACCTTTTCCACTTGTTGGTAATAAAAGATCTTGTTTTCCCCCATATTTGTCTTCATTGTACATTTATCTATGTGTTTACTTTGAAACTGACATTTTACATGCACATGTTTATGATTGTATAACTACTTTTGTCACAACCCTAGTTTTGTATTTGTCTTGCAGGTTAATTCCTGCAAAAGATTAGGGGTTCTTCGACAAATTGGAGCAGGGATCGACATCAAACGGGAGAACAATGTGCACCTTCTTTTCTCCTCTCTATCCCTACCTTATCCTAATTAAAGTAGTTATTTTCTTTGGTTTTTGTGTGCTTGTCATTGTGGGGAGACTATTATCTCTTTCACTTGATCTTGCTCTGATGTGATTACGACCCACGATCACAGGGGAAAAATACCTTAATCACTAAATACATGGTAGCCACTGACGCAAGAAAAAAAGTTGTATGGTTGCATCGAGTGTGTTCAAGGATCGGGTTTGAACATAAAGCTATGAAGACAAATTATACAAGGTTAAAATCTATATGTGGTATTAGAGCAATTATTGGCTTCATGGGGACGACTTTGTGGTCAACGGTTTGGCTTGGGACTATGATAAGCCTTGTTACAGTGGGAGATTTGCAGTATTGATTCTTCAGGTGAAAAGAAATGGCGAGAAGTTCAAAAATAGAGATCAAAAAATTTAATGGGCAAAGTTTTGAGTTGTGGAATATCAAGATGGAAGATCTATTGGTAGACAAAGATTAGTGGATCGCGGTGGATCCAGGTACTGCACCTACAGGAACGTCAACAGATGTCTGGAAAAAGTTGGATCAGAAGGTGAAGATCACAATCTGATTGTGTCTCTCATATTCAGTATTACTAAATGTGTCAGAGGAATCTACAACCAAAGAGTTATGCGATAAGTTGGGGAATTTGTATTATTCTAAGTCCCTCGTAAATAAATTGTTCCTACGGAAGAAGTTGTATAACCCGAGGATGAGAGATGGAGACTCGATGATGGAGCATATGAACTCCTTCAATACTGTGGTAAGTTATTTATTATCTGTTAAGATTAAAATTTCAGATGAAGATAAGCATATCAATTTGTTGTGCTCTTTACCAGACTCATGGGATATTTTGGTTGTAGTCATAGGTAGTAATACAACTACCTTGAGTTTTGATGATGTGGTCCCATCCTTGTTGTTAAAGGAGATGAGATGGAAGAACATGGAAGGACAGAGAAAAAAATCATTATTTGCAAGAGGACACTCCCAGGAAAGAAATATATCTAAGTCCTCAAGTGGGAGATCTAAATCTAAGGGTAGATCTAAATCTTTCAAAAAGTTTTTAAAGGTATGCTGGAGATGTGGAAAAGAAGGGCACTTCAAGGAGAAATGTAGATCCAAAAATGTTGAGAGAGTGAAGGGATCTGAAGGTGATCCCTCTATAGAAGAAAATACATCCAAGGAAGAAGGAAGGGATGTGTACTTGTCTTCTTCAAGCACACATGCATATCATGAGGCATGGCTAGTTGACTCAGGTGCATCCTTTTATATGACTCCCCACAGGGAGTGGTTCTGTGAATATGAAAGGTATGGTGGAGGTAATTTTTTCGTAGGTGATGAATCGACAACCAAAATCATAGGACGAGGAAAATTCAAGTTGAGGCTCATAGATGGAAGGATTAGAACACTGCCTGGTGTTCTGCACATCCTAGGATTGGCCAGAAATTTGATTTTTGTAAGCAAAATGGACGATGCAGGGGTAAAAACAATATTTGAAAAAGAAACCTGCAGGATGGTTCGAGGAGCACTGGTGTTGTTGAAAGGAGTTCAAATTGGAACTCTGTATAAGCTACAAGGAAACACTATTAGTGATGGATGTAATAGTTCCATTTCTCCTGATATTGGAGTTGAAGAAGAAGAAAATCATACAGTCTCTAGAGAAAAGGCTATGATGTGGCATCAAAGACTGGGGCATATCGGAGAGAAGGGTCTTCGACTACTACACGGTAAAGGTGTGGTTGAAGTTATGTCTAACTTCTCTCTGTATTTTTATTTTTGTGAACATTGTGTATATGGGAAGCAGAATTGGGTAAGATTCCCCTCTGGTGCACTGAGGGAAGAATGAATTTTAAAGCTAGTGCACATTGATGTGTTTGGACCTGTGTCGGTTCCATCATTGGGAAAATATGTGTAATATGTCTCATTTACAAATGGGTTCTCGAGGAATACTTGGATATATTTCCTCAGGAAGAAATCTAAAGTCTTTGATAGGTTTAAAGAGTTTAAGGCTCTTGTTGAGAATCAAACAGAGAAAATAATTAAGGTGTTGAGGATGTATAATGGTGGAGAGTTGTGCATGAATGAATTTAAAGAATTATGTAAGAAATGTGGTATAGAAAGGAAGAAGACTACTCCTTGTACACCTCGGCATAATGGAGTTGCAAAAAGGATGAACAAGACGTTGATGTAAAAATCAAGGTGCATGCTCAGTGGTGTCAGGTTAGGGAAAGAATTATGAGTAGAGGCAGTGGGTATTGCATGTTACCAGGAAAATAAATCACCTTCATCAACACTGGATGACAAGACTCCACATGAGGTATGGACTAGTAAGAAACCTTCTCTCACACATCTCAAGGTATTTAGTTGTGAGGCCTATGTTCATGTTCCAAAGGAAAACAAAAGCAAACTATATAAGAATGTTTAAAAGTGTATATTCATTGGGTATAAAGATGATCTCAAAGGTTATAATCTTTGGAACCCAGAAACTAAGAAGGTTGTGTAGAGTCGAGATGTGGTATTTAGAGAAATGAAAGATGTTTTCAAACAGGAAGTCCTACCAAGCAAGGAAGAACCAGAGAAAATAGAGTTTGAGTCAAAGGATGATGAATCAGACTCTACAAAAGAACATGAATTAGAAGAAGAAGATCTTCATACTCCAATATTGAGGAGATCGGTTTGGGAAAAAATACTATCGGAAAGGTATACTCCGCCTTATTTCCATTCAAATTTTGCTTTTTCTATTACTAATGATGATCCTAGAACTATTAGGGAGGCAGTGGATTTAGAGGATGGAAAACTCTGGAAAAAGGCCATGGTTGAACAAATGGAAGCCTTGGATAAGAACGAGGCTTGGGATCTAGTGGAGTTGTTGACTGGAAGAAATCTCATTGGCAACAAATGGATATTTAAAAAGAAGTTGAATGCAGAAGGAAATGTGGAGAAATACAAAGCTCGGTTAGTAGCAAAGGGTTATTCCCAGGTTGAGGGAATTGATTTTGGTGATATTTTTTCTCATGTTGCCAAGTTAACCTATATTATACTTTTGTTATTTTTTGCTACTGCATTTGATTTTGAAGTAGAACAGATGGATGTGAAGACAACATTCCTACATGGGGATCTGGAAGAAGAAATCTACATGAAGCAGCCAAAAGGCTTTGATGTGAAGGAAAAGAAGGAGTTGGTATGCAAGTTGAAAAATTCCATGTATGGTTTAAAATAACCACCAAGGATGTGGTATAAAAAATCTGACACTTATATGTTGGGACTTGACTTCACAAGAAGCAAATAGGATCATTGTGTATATTTCAAATTAATTGGTGATCATTTGATTTATTTGGTCTTGTATGTGGATGACATGTTGTTGATAGGAAACAACAAGGAGATTATCTAAGATGTGAAAACTTAGTTGTCCTTTAAATTTGACATGAAGGATCTTGGTGCTGCAAATTTTATTTTGGGCATGGAAATTAAAAGAGATCGAAAAAATAGGAAACTCTGGTTAAATCAAAGAAAATATGTTGATACCATATTACAAAGGTTTAATATGCAGGAATTTAAACCGTTCAAGGTCCCTATTCCTGTAGGTATAAATTTATCTATGGATCAGTGTCCCAAGACACGGGAAGAAGAGGAGGACATGTCTTGTGTTCCATATGCAAGTGTGGTTGGAATTTGGATGTATGCAATGGTATGTGCTAGACCGTACATTGCACATGTAGTGGGAGTTTTGAGCAGGTATATGTCAAAACCAGGGAAGGAGCATTGGACAACAGTAAAGAGATTTTTCAGGTATTTGTGTGGCACTACTAGCTATGGATTGTGCTACCAAGGAAGTCCAGGTTTGGACAGAGTGTTGGACATACATGGCTTTTTGGATGCAAACTGGGTTGTAGATCTGGATCGTAGAAGATCTACAAGTGGGTGTGTGTTTAATCTATTTGGAGGAGTAATCAGTTGGATGAGAAAAATGCAGTCTGTAGTGGCACTTTCAACTACAAAAGTTGAATACATGGTAGCCACTCATGCAAGCAAGGAAGCAATATGGTTACAAAGATTGTGTTTAGGTATTAGGTTGGTACAACAAGTTGTAAGGATAGATTGTGAGAGTAAGAGTGCAATTTTTCTGGAGAAGAACCCAAATTATCATTCAAAGACAAAGCATGTTTATGTTCAATATCACTTTGTGGGAGACATGGTTGAAGAAAAGAAGGTGTTGTTGATGAAGGTGGACATTTTGAAGAATGTTGCAAATTCATTAACAAAATATGTGAGCACTGAGAAGTTCTCTTGGTGTAGAAGATCTATGGGCATTGTTTCTCAGGATTGTTGACTATGTAACCTTGTAACCCCTTGTATGCAAAGAAAACAACAAGTGGGAGAATGTTGGGTATGTGTTATATATTTTAGCGGTTTTTTGCATTTGTTTTTTGGCGATTTTTCGGCACATGGTTTTCGCTGATGGTTTTCTATTTCCGCTTAAGGAATTAGGGTTGTTGAATAATTCAGGTTATTGAATTAGGGTTTTGGATGCTACAGGATCCTATATGTATATTGTATTGTAAACAATGTATGTGATGATGAATATAGAATATGTTGGTTTTCCCAGTTTGGGTTTCCAAGGGAAAAATCTCAATGTAATGTGTGTATTTTCCATTGTATATTTTATGTTCTTTTATAGAAAATATGTTTGCAGTAAATAATTGTACAAGGTTAAAATCTATAAAGTTGATTTCATGTTGATGTTGTTGGTCATGTAGATGTAAGTTGAATGGGCTATAGGGTTGTTATTGTGTAGAGCAAGAGAGTGTGATAAATATTGTGTCTTAGGTGTAGACCAAGGTTAGTCATGTAACTCTTTATTCAATGAGTGAATAAACAACAAGAGAGAAAGACACTCAAGGAATGTTGGTTTCCCTGATTAAGGGTTTCTAGGGTAAAATCTATATGTATTGTGTGTGTTTTTCATCTATTTCTTGCTTAAGTATGCCTTCTCTTTTCTAGTTGGTTTAGTGTGAGGATTAGTTTCCCCAACATGAACATCCATCTATTCTAGCAATGGTACTTTGGACAATTTGGATCACTAGGAATACAACAATATTTCAAGATATTAACCTCTCTCCCACTCAAGTTTTTCATATGATCAAATACATTTATAATACTTTTCTAAGGGCCAATATTGAAAACAAACAGATGTGGATTATAGAGGTATCCATAGATAAAAGCTACCCTTGCGGATTTTTTTTTATGGAACCTCTAAGGGTAACCAGGTTCATGTGGAGAAGGTGGCTTTTTATATCTCCCCTACATCAAAAATATGATTTGAAATAGAAAATAGTATTAGAATTGTATTCATATTTTTTAAAAATGAGATTTAATAAGACAAATTTGTCTTTAATAAAACTATATCCTTTAAAATTTAGAAAAAGATAACTAGTGACCTATGTGACCATCAATGTTTTGAGTGTTAAATATTCAATTGGGACAAAAAATTTAGGATAATATACACACATGCATATTCTCACCCCCCCACCATCCAATCTACACTTTTTTTTTTTTTGGAGTGTATGTAACATTTTTTAAATAAAAAATTAATCAAGAAAATAAAAAATTCCCTTTTGAAATGGACAATGTATGATTATAAAAAACTTTTTGCTAATTTTGTTTTTTCTTATATCTTTTGAAATATAAAATTTTATTTTCATACATTTTAAATGGTAATAAAATGAACAATGTATGATTATAAAAAACTTTTTGCTAATTTTGTTTTTTCTTATATCTTTTGAAATATAAAATTTTATTTTCATACATTTTAAATGGTAATAATAATAAATAGGTAAGTTTTAAAAATAATAATAATTATAAATAGAAAACCACAACCAAATTCCAAAACAATTGTATTAACATAAACAAGATTCCACATTGAATCTAGTAATAATAGGCCTAAAACACGATCTATAGGAATTGTAAGGTTTTGCTCTGCTTGAAGTTAAATTTGTGTGTAAAATTTGAGAGGGAGGTCATTTGCACTGACCACATACTCTCAACCATGAATTTTTTTTCGATCGAGAGTTAAAATCTCTTTTAAATTTAATTTACACTCTTAACCAATAATTTGTTAAAATCAGGATCTAAAGTTTGGCTATTATTTATAGTGGATGAGATATTAACAAAGTCCAGGCCAAGATTCAATAAACTTTACCAAAAATTTATTAAAATCTAAGCAAAAATTTATTAAAATCTAAGCTGAGATTTTACAATGACCAATACTTTTTTACTGAGAAGTCGTCACCACAAACGTTTACATACTTCTTTACCAAAAATGGTAACCCATCTTGAAGATTTCACTTTATTCTCATCCAAATCAAGTCATTCAAAAGGTGTTTGGAAGAGGACACAAAAGAATAATCAATCAAAAATTTGGACCATTTTGTTTTGTGCTTAAATATTTTTAGTTTTGAAGCTAGGAGGTTTTGTTGAGCAATTGTAAAATCTTTATAAATTTCAACACAAAATTCAAATTAAGGCAGAGTTTAAAGAGTTTCAAAGGACACATTATGATCCTATTCTCTCAATTTTTTTTAGTTTCATATACCCATCAAAGAGAAACATCAATTACATTGTATCCTAGATGACATGCAAGTTCCTTAGAAAGAGCTAAATGGTTGAGGTTTTTCTTGATAAGGGAATCAAATGGTTCTAATGGGAAAATTTGTATCTTATATGAATTCTCATTCTCATTTAACATGGTGGGTGTGCATATCCACGGGGACATAATTGACAAACAAAACATAACAAAAATGCCAAGTGATAAATTTGAAAATTATTCCTAGATTAATGTTGAAAGATCTTCGTCCCTAGATTGGGTGTCTGCAGAGTATGACTGTGAATTCACACATGCGACAGGTCTCTCGGACATGCAACTAGCCATGTGCAGGTTTGATGACAAGAGTTCATGTCAAGGACCATCCCCCACGGATGACGAATCGAAAAGCAGTTGCAACGAGTTCGAATGATGCCAGCAGTATTTGAAAATATCAAATTTCCAACTGTAGTAATGAATCCCACTCGAATGGTAGTCGTACTGGGCATTCAGCGTGCAGTTTTCTAGGATAGCTCTGGAAATTGGGTTATACTTTTCTTGTTGACCCCTATGGCTCTGCATGCTTACTTACCAAAAAAAAAATGTTGAAAAATCTCCAAAAAGAATCACATGACACCAAATCTACTTGCATAAATTAAAATTGGAAGAAATATGTCAAAGAATCCAAAACACAAAGATGAGTTAAAATAACAACTTGCAAAGAAAGATTATAATATGTGTAATTTGTAGGCCCGTTATCATGGGATTCTTAATGAGGTTGAGCTCTTAAGAGAAGGCAAGGAAAACAACTTAAAGGGGAAGATAAGGATGAGTCAAAGGAATAACTCTAAAGGAGAGTCAATTAAATAAAAGGCTAAGAAATTATATAAGCAAACCCTTAACAAATGTAAGAGTATAAGACGTCCATAAGATGTAGAATCAAAGGTCATAGATGAAGAGAAGCAAGAAAAGAAAATATGAGATATATAAGAAGGTAAATGATACACATGAGGTCCCCCGGATGGGGTGCCACGCGTTCATCAGAGGCCACGTGGGAGGTTGCCGGGACGCCCATTTATGGCATCAACCGGTGCGATCCCTCCGTCTATTAATTGATTCATGGCTGGCATCCGCCACCTTAACGTGATGAGCCCTCTCGCACGAGGGAGAGGTACTTGCAGACAGAGCACAATCAACGCAGCGTTAATGGCGATAACAAGCTTAGTAGTGTGGGGTTTTATGGTGACTTGGGACAGGGTAGAGTTACATTCGCCCTTCGCCACACTCATTTTGTCCGAGTGGTATTGCCGACCTCCGTCAAATACAGTGAAGGGAGAGGCCAAGCTGCAATTCCGACCTCCACCCATTTGCATTCCTCCAGGGGCCTCCACCATGCCCAGGCTCAGAGGCAAGTCGCGCAGAGGCGCAGCCTGGTATAGGGCTGAATCCTGACGCAAACGCAGTAAGAATTTTGAGCGAGCTCTTGCACTGGTGTCAATCCGTCGGAAGTGAAGTCCTTGGTCGCCTCCCATGGCAATTGTAGAAGAAATCAACCTGGAGGAGGCCATACAGAGCCACCCCCCCATTGCACAACCAGAAGAATAAAAACCATCGCCCGAAGCCCACCCGGGGAGACACAGTGTAGCCAGCGAGGAGGACATCTTCCCACCTTGCATAGTGGAGGAGGAAGCCACGTCTGGCGATACCACAGGGACGACAGAGGAAAAGCGGACACCGCCTCGACCAGCGGGACACCCCAGTGCAGGCGCAGCGAAGAACTCTGGTACGCGGACTTCTGGCGATAGTGGAGGACTGGATCAACCCACCTTCTCGGAACTCTGGCACTTACCACTTATTTTTGAGCTCCGAAGCATGTTGGACGACTTAGCCTTCCGTCTAGCCAGCGTGGACCAAAGGATAGACATGCTCTTTGCAGCCCTCTCGAAGAACACTCCGAAGAAGCAATGCCCAACGTGCGCGCAGGCGTACTCGATTCCAGTAGGCTGGCGTCGGACGGGTTACAAGGGAGCGAGCTCGAGCAAATAAGTTCCACAGGGGCTCTGGTTAGATGTCTTTATGCTGTTTCGGTTTAGGGGCTCTGGTTAGAAGTTCTTATGCTATTTTGGTTTAGGTTGCTTGTTCAGTTTCCTTTAGACATGCTCTTCTTTTTGAAACACTGTTGCACTGCCGCCCTGGTTTCCCTCGGGTAGGGTGTGCAAATGTATCTATGGTTAACTGCTACACACCTGGCACAGGAGACCCAACTTTCCTGGTTTCCTGCTAAGGCGGGACAACTGGCGTCATCACCAGTCACTATACACTCTTGCTTTTTGCTAATATAACAGGTTTCACCGTTTTACTTAAAAAAAATAAAAAATGATACACATGAGGTCAAATTAGAAATGAAAACAAGAATTGAAGGATGAAATAACTCGATGGACAATATCACACTTTAATAATGAAAGTAAAGAGAAGAGAATATAAAGGAAGGTTTGGGAAGATGTTCGAAGAAATCGATAATCTCCA
This sequence comes from Picea engelmannii, assembly GCA_009831015.1. Lineage (NCBI taxonomy): Eukaryota > Viridiplantae > Streptophyta > Pinopsida > Pinales > Pinaceae > Picea > Picea engelmannii. Next base: position 9,363 of record ML842380.1, on the reverse strand, counting down.
AAATAAGTGTGAATGGAGAATAAGCACAGAACGTAGAGCAAATTAGAATAGTTGATTGGAGATGAGTAGGGTTGAACCATATCAACATCCTCTTTACTAAGAAAGTATACCCATGAGACAAAAAGATGTATATAAGCACTTGTGTTTCCAAGGATGTAGATGGTAGAGTCACCAATACTAATGGAATCAAAAGGATAACTACATAACAAGATACCATAGAGGACCAATAGTTGCTCCAAGGATGTAGATGGTAGAGTCACCAATACTCATGGAATCAAAAGGATAACTACATAACAAGATACCATAGAGGACCAATAGCTGCAAGTAATTGCAAAGGTTATGGACTTCCATGGAGTCAAAGGGAGAGTAACTACAAGAGAATCACCTATTAAAGGTTTACAAGAACAAAAATTTCCTATCGATGGATAAATGACAAAAAATAAAGAAATTTGATGCCAACATATGAATTCCTCACAAACGACTTTCAACTTATGCTTCGGTAATGAAGCAATCCTAAAAAAATACGGAAATTGTTATGGCACTTGAGCCAATACAAGGGGTCACTTATATAAGTTTATAGTAGGTTATCGGGGTTGGAAATGCATCTAAAACTCCTCAGGTCAACTCATGAAAGGTGTTATATGAGAAAGACTTTGAGGGCCTCATAAGAGAAAATATGATTGATGAGTTGGAATTCAAAAGCTAATAAAATTTCAAGAAATTGGGTCAAAGATAATTGTTGAATTGGAACTATAAAAGTTAAAGATGATTATGTGTCATATTTTTATTTGGCAATAGTTAACTACATATAAACCTCACCTCGATTAATATTTTAGTAAAATCATCTCAAGATATAATAAATATTCTTGAAATACTAAATATAGGGTATTTAATATTATCACTACTTCCAATGCTTTTGAAAATAAATCTCACACTAATTCAAATCATAATAGAATCACTTCAAAATATAATAATCATTTTATATTATTAATTATTTTAAAATAAAATAGATATAATAACTAATTGTATAATATGATGATGTCAAATCTTGCTAGCGTGATTGGATTTTGAGGGTTTCGTTCTGTAAGGAGGCCAAAGTTCAAAAATAGTGGTAATCGGAAGGAGACACCTAAAACAAATCCATCCATGTTAAGGGTTGGTGTGGCCTAGGCCGGGTTCGATCCTCGGGTGATTTTGACAACTTAGATGCCCCTAGGTCGCGGTTTCTTAGACCACATGCTAGTCTTGCAAGCAACGGACACGCTAGAATTTTTTTTATATAATATAATGATGATGATTAATTTCCATTCTGACCGAATTGGTCTATTAGACCTTAATAAGGTAAGGAATTACTTGGAGTTCCTTAGAATTTTATTTATGTTCTTGAAAATCATTAAGATAAGTGTTCCAAGATCACCATAGTTTTGTTGATTTAAAAGGTCATGAAGGTTGGTAGCGTGAAAAATATTTTCAAAATGAGATCTAATATAGGTATATGCTAGACATTCTAAGAGAGTGATTTTCATCTTCAACCCTCTTAGTGTCACAATGGTGACAAACTTTTCATCCCATGACATTTTGTGAATTGGTCAACGCCTAATTTCACTATGGAGCTCATGAGAAATTGTTCTTATTTTAGCAATGATTATTTTCTTCATTACAGTTGTCAAAATAAAGAGATATTTTGTATCTTCTAGATTATGGTTGATTGCCTCCTTATAATATCTTAATTTTGTTTTTCCCTCTAACTCTTTATTGCACCACATTTTCTCCTTAAATTTTAATGTAATAGTATTTTTTATATTATCCTTATTTTGCAATATAATCTCTTCCTTTTGTCAATTTTCACATGCAACTCTATGTGACTAATTTTAGATCTGAAAATTTCTTCCTAGTGATCTAACTATCACTAAACAACTTTACACTAAAATTATTGACTGAAAACATATGCAGCGGAAACAACAAGATCAAAGATGAATCATCAATACACAAGAGACACAATATTTATGTTATGTAACTTTATCCAATTCTCCAAATATGAGGACCAAAACCAACCCTCTCAAAGTTTCCAAATCTAAGGACAGAACTAGTCCTCTCAAAATCACCAAATCTAAGGACAACCTTGTCCTCCAATATAGAAACACGAAAAAACCAATCTTTAACAATATTATGGAAATATCCTCTGCCCACAAATCTCTTGCATACCACCTGTACAACCTACTAAGGTCACTTGACATCAGCATGTGCGGACCTGCACCTTCCCAGAAGAGCTTGTACGGATATACATGATTGTTCCTACAACAATATGTGTATGTACACGATTGTTCCCATTGCAACCCACGTACATGCAAAAAATTGTACAAACACTTTGTACAACTCGCCCCAATTTGTACAATATATTCCTTCTACAGTTGCCTCTCTCTCCCACACATGTGGTGTTATTTTCCCTGCTAAGAACAGAAGATAGAGAGTCCTAAAACCTAGGCCAAATATTCCACCCTAGAAGAATTTCCCTTTCTTGAAATCACCAACCTTCCTAGCACAAGTGCAGACTCACTTATGCCAACTCCATTCTTCTATACCTCTCTCATTTATACACAATCCTTGGGGGTCACCATAAAATCCCCTCCACAAAACAACATCAAATTAGGTTTTCCTTGTGGGTGTGAATCCCCAACACAAGCTCACAAAGTCCATCACCAAACCCATGAATCCCCCACTCAAATCCAAGGGGGTTTTCACAACACCGAAAGGATAATATGGTGACAACGGAGATTCCCACATGTCTAACACCTTGGCGTCTTATGAGAATACCTCTCAAATATACAAAAATAAACACTCCCTCTTAGCAAGGGAGTTATCCCATCCACCATCAGTTGGATGTACCTCTAGTACTCGAATCATATCTCTCCCAAATCCAAGGTGGTATGCTTCCTCATCTGTACTCCAATCCTCTTCCTCACATGTTGGAAGTGTATCTAGATCTGTTAATATATTAGTATCCCATCCATTCCAAAATCGTATTGTCCAATATGTCTGATTGGACGTATCCTCAATCACTGAACCATAATCTATCTTACTAGTTGCATCCTCAATCACTGAGGAAAAATATGTCTAACTGGACACATCCTCAGTCACTAAGGAAAAATCTGTCTAACTGGTTGCAGCCCCGGTCACTGTAGCACATCCGACTAAAACACGTGGATAATCCATACATGTATCACATTCCCTAGAATCCTCTTTCCTCTGAAGCTCCTATTTGGCCTCCTCCACCCATGACACATGTTTGTCAGTCCTGGAAGATGTCTCTCTCCCAATTGAACCTAAGGGGAAAATCCCTCTGGATTACCATCTCTCCCTCTGGACCAACTAACTCTCTTTGAGATCAGGATCACTCTGAGATCGCATGCTCCTCCTGAAAATTGACTCCCTCTGAATCTGCACATCCCCTGGGACCATCTATTCCTTATCCATTGTCCTTTGCACAGTCTTGGGAGGTTTCTCCTCCCTCTTATATCCTGAGGGACGACTCCCTATGAACTTTGGCTCCCTCTGAGTTTGTACCAATAGTGGGGTCACCTACCTCACCACTCGTGGAGCCACCTGCTCCTCCTCATCTGTCTATGTGCTCCTGCTAGTCACAACACTCATAGGATGTCCCCTCAGCCTGTATAGTTGTCCCTCCCTAACTCCAAGAAACAATGTTAGTCTGAAGCTAGACCATCTAGGAACAAGCAATACTTGTTCATATTAAAAAAATATATGATAGCCATTCCTCTCAATATCAAGAATGAGAGGACACTCCTCCTGAGTTCTATCACCCACAACATATATGACACCATCAATATCTCTCCTAACTCCAATTGAAATGATATAGTACAGGATCCTTGTACTCAATGCTTAGCTCCTGTAATAATCTCCACACATAAGTCTGAGCCAGTCTCTATGAGAGTGTCAAGCAAATCTTTGGTACCTGTCATATGGCAATATTCTCCGCTATCCACCAGCTATCTCTCCCTACTAGAGACAATACCTGAAAGAGCGAAGACTAACTATATCTCCATCTGGAACCTATCTACAACCTCATCAACCTCTGTTGTTGATGCATGTTCTCTTCTTCCTCTTCCCTTTTAGTGTGGACACTGTGAAACATAATGACCAAATCCATGGCACTCATAACATATGATGTTACTAAGATCCTTCTTTTGTCTCAGCTCTGGATATGCTTCTCTCTTTAGTAGAATCCCTTCTCCCCGACATATGTCTTTTGTCTGGAGAACCACTTCTTCCCTGTTAAGAACCAAATATCAATATAGCATAGAAAATCCTCAGAAAAAGTACTCAACGCCTTGAAAAAGAGATAATTTCAGATAATAAGCCTCTTCGAGGGGGAAACCTCCTTTTACCCCACTTAAATGTTCAAGTACAAGATG
>ML842379.1:55239-71439 GCA_009831015.1 Picea engelmannii | reverse complement strand
CCAAGGTGACACACTTGGGCGTATATACCCCTTATTCATAATTTCTTCAAGTTGCAATTGTAGTTCTTTCAGCTCTGGTGTACTCATTCTGTAAGGATTTTTTGACACTAGAGCTGCTCCAGGCATCAGGTTTATAAAGAAATCAATATCTCTCTTCAGGGGTAGTTCGGGTACCTCTTGGAATAAATCTTCAAAATATTTTAATACTGCATGGTCTTCAATATTTGACACCTTATCCTTAGGTGCTTCATCCATATGATTTGCAAATCTTTGGTAGCCCTTACTATAACACTTCTTCAGCTGCATTGTTGAGATTTCTCCGACACTAACTTCCCTTGGGATTCCCTGCACTTTCCTTGGGTTTCCTTCCTGATCCAAGCAAGTGAATCCCTTGTTACGATAGTCTAATATTGCATGGTGTTGGTCCAACCAGTCCATCCCAATTAGACAGTCATAGGAACCTAAAGTTAAGATGTTCAATTCATCCCTTGTGCTCAGTCCATTCATGTCCACTAGACATGACTTAACCAACTCAACAACCTTTCTCTTGGCTCCTGTAGCCAGCTGCACTATTCAATATTTTCCATGCTTACTTCTTGGAAAATGCAAAATTTCCACCATTCTAGGATCTATATAACTATGACTAGCTCCTGAATCAATTAAAATAGTAATGGTTTGGTTGTTGATCATACCTTCCACTTCAATCATATGTCACTAATATTGTTCTTTCTTCTTGTCCATGGCTACATAGATCCTTGGTACACTTTTTCCCATGTCCTCCACTATTTATTCCTGTTGAACATTGTGGATAGATCTCACTTTGAAATTTTTGTGGGGGCAATCTTTGTACCTATGATTTCCTTTACAACCCCAACATTACATAGGTGGTTGTCTTGGCATTTTCCCACCTACTTCAGCCTTCCTAGGCTCTCTAAAACCTGGTTGTCCTTAAGGGATATTTCTGAAAAAGGATGGCTTAGTTCCCTTCTTCCTCTGATCCATCTTGAATTTCTTCTTGTCTTCCCAAGCCTTCTGAAAACTAGGATTTTCTCTTTGTTGCTCATATAAGCATTTTTCTCTCCTTATAGTTTCTTCCATAGTTTTAGGATCATCATACTGGATCTTGTCACTGATGGGAGATTTTATTCCACTCAAATGCCTTTGAATTTTGACAGTCTCATCTTTGATGAAAGGGACATAATTTAGTAATTCCAAAAACCTTCGTTCATATTCATCAATGGTCCTGTTACCCAGCTTGAGTTCAAAGAACTCTTTCATATTTTTGTCATAGTATCTCTTCGTCAAGTATTTATTTTTGAAATACTTCTTGAATTCCTTCCAAACAACATTTTTCTCTTTAATGTGTTGCACCTACACAAGTTGATCGCACCACATGGATGTCTTTCCTTTCAGTTGATACATTGCAATTCTTCCTTCTGCATGAGAGGAATAATTTTGCAGTTGAAAATATTTCCTCATGCCAAGAAACCATGTCTCAGAATATTCCTCCTTATTGTTCTCTCCATCAAATGTAGGAGACTTAATCTTGTTCATTTCACCATTCAATTCATCCACTCCAAATCTCCTCTGCTTTCTAGTAGGAGATGGGCTCAAACTACTATGTGCCCTCCTCTTGGAGTGCCCTTGGGAGTGATGATTATGTCTACCAACACTACTTGATTTCCTCTTCTCAGTAGGGGACCTATGACTTCCTGATTTACTAGAGTCACTCTCCTTACCCAATTTCTTTTCTGTCCTTTTTAGGCTTTGTATCAACTTTATGTTGAATTCTCCCTATTGTTCAATGGATTTCATGAGCTTTTTGTTATCTGCTCCGTGAGTCTGGACATCTTTCTGCAATATTTCAATGATTTTCATCATGTATCCCTCCTTATCTATCTCTTCTCCATGCCCATTGGAGTTTTATCCTTCAACTCCCAAATTGAAATCCATTCCTTTAGCTTCATTCTCTAAACTAAAAGCGTTTTGTGCCTCCTCCATTTCTCTCAACTATGCGGTAATTCGGTTTGCTTCTGACAATCATAAATCTACAAACACAATGTGCATTCAATAGAAATTTGCCAGGCCATCAGTCCTTAACAAATTCCACAGTATTCATAAACCAATCTGATTCAAGAAAACGTTCATATTTCATTATGTGGTTCTCGACCAATCAAGAATCCCCGCAGATATTTTCTTTCTGAGCTTCTCTCTGTTTTGCAATAAAAAAAAAATTCGAGCACCAACCCCTTTCTCTTAGCCCACAACCCATGCAACCATGGGTTGTGGCCAAGCGCTATATCTATAGGTTCTTACTCGGGACTTCAGGCCTCCAGATTCATAGGTTTTCAAAGCACATCACAACAAATCTCTCAGAGTTTCGGATTGACAAATTCGTGAAGTGGGGTTGATCAACAATCCACGAATACCTAGCATCCCATGACTGGAAGTCACTATGGAACCTCAGGCATATGAGCTCCAGGACTTCGGAGCTTCAGAGCTTCGAGGCTTCGGAGGATTTCACATCCGCACATTCCCAACACCCTGAGTCGTTAATCTTCGAACACTTCCATGTCATGTTTGATGACGTCATTATGTCTTGTCACTGCAACGTTATGAAACTTTTGAAAGCTCATCCTTTCTTTCCCTTATGAACCATTCTTCTAGAGTGTCAAGTCTCCAGACTTCACAACTGGCACCATGCATCCACCGGACCCATGGTTTACGTACTTGAACTAAGATACCGAATAGTCACATCAATTAACTCCTTTCAAATTGTGGGTGCATGCATCCACAGTTTGGAGTAACCCGCCTTTTGTCCTGCAATTATTCTAACGCTAACATGTAACCCACTAGTAAAACTGTGGTTTAGATTGTGGGACTGCCCTGAAAAATTAACTCCCGTGCAATTTGGGTCCCCACAATGCCTCTTGGTCGTCAATATTTATGTATTGTGATCAATGCTAGTGTGGGTCTGCCGGCCTTTAACTATGTTATGAAACCTCAGGGCCCACATAATACAGTTGTCAACATTCCAGGTGGGGGCACATGGCAGGTATAGGAGAGGTCCACGTCACCTCCAGGTGACATCATCATGACTCACTACTTCAGCTCTTCGGGGCTTCAGAGATTTGAGCTTCGAGAATTCTCACCTCTGCACACACTAATTCTCCCGAACATCGAAATCTCGAACAAGTCAATCTGTTGACACATGTCCCTCTTGACAGACGGTCCGATTTAACTCTAGACTTTGAAGCTTCGAGGGCTTTCTCCCTTCACCACCTTGTTTTCCCCTTTTTAACTTGGCTTGATCCAATGGTAAGGCTTCTCCCCAAATATATGGTGTAGATCTCCTCTGGGACTTCGGAGCTTCAGGCTTCAACCCTTCTCTTATTTTTGTACCTAACTTCACCAAATTTGCGAAGTCTAAAGGGATTTCAGGTTAACCCTCCTGCACTTTCTCCATATCTGACGGTCGTGTAGGATTCCCCTTCTTTCGAACATATCCTACTATCCCAACACCATGAATGTTGTGATTTCCTTCTCTATGGCCATTTCTTAAACTTATTACGCCTCATGTGTTCCGAACAAAGTCTAAGTGTTCTTTCAACGCCCTTCTAGAACTATGTACATCAACATTCTTTGGACTTCCTACTTTGAATTTCTCGTTCATGGCCCCTCCAAGTTTCGGGTAGGAACCATGGGCTCTGAACTTGAATTTTGTCCATTTCAACAACAATTCTTTTTCAAAACTTTTGCTTCAACTTCCACTAACATGGACCATCCACGCTCAGTGTTGAAACCATGGCTTTGATACCAATTTGTAACATCCTGAGCCACCAACAGGATGGACAACGCCACTACTCAGACACTTTAATTAGCTCAACTAGCTTTGATACAATCTGTAACATCCCCGACCACTGACCCCTGCTGAGTAATGCTACTGAAACAACCTTAACCTTGCCTTTCCTTATCTGATACCATTTATGTGACATTCTCGTCCTTAAACAACAAGTCAGGACATGCCACCGAGTAACTTTTCATAAATAACCACATATCAAACTTAACCGAAAGATAGAGATAACATCTGGTATTCACACTTATAAATATATATATCTAATGAAATTAAAAAGTCGTGAATACTCTACTCATACACATGTTCATGTAGAAGCAACATTTAACACATACATGCATCATATATATACAGGTATTACTCATTAATTATAATGCAAATACAAATACATAGCATACAACGAACACCTAATTGGTACTTATATTTTAATAGATGACCACTAACTACATGCAGAACTTCCATGAACCTCCCATACTTAGACCATGTTGCTCATCACGCTCAGTGGTGGGTCACCCCTGAGCTAGGACTAAACTCCACCGGGCAAGGGAATTCTAGGCTTGGCAAGGATAACAAGGAAGTTGCAAAAAACAACAGGAAGGATCTTTTATCCCAGGAGCCACTTACACCCACAACCCACAAACCCTCATTCCCCACATGCCTATTCCACCCCAGGAGGTTACACCTTCACTAATACAAGTCCATTGGCTACTACACCTCCCTTACCGAGGGATTCAACAATAGGTTGGACCAGAAGTATCAGATTACTGTAGCTGCTACAAGACTCCCTTTCAAGAGAAATCACTTCCCAACAAAATATCTCACCTGAGAGAGTTTCTCATAGGCCTGACAACTTGCTTCTTCAATTCAACTCCTAAGTAACAAACAACAACATTCAACTACACATGAGTGATGGTAGCAACAACAAACGGGTATTGACACTGAAAATGGCAACAACCAAACACTAAGAAACAACATGGCTTAGGTGAATACAATTGCATCGATCTTCACAGAAGACAAACAGGATAACGCAAGTATGATTGTAGGATTGCAAAGGTGCGTGCTAGATACAAAGGCGAGGATGATGGAGAATTGGTTCAATGCATGAATCCCTGGTCAATCGGGAAGGTGACCAACTTCTAGAGAATTGTAAGGGTCATGAGGAAGCTCTAAACTAGTCCAATGAAAGGATGGGAAGCAACGCCAGAGTGGGAAGAGAACCCCCAATGAGATAGATTTCCCAACTATAAACTGTATGTGCCCAGTTTGACACATTTCTTCCTGAATTCGCATGAGTTCCACTTAGCACTTGTTCCCCTTTCTCCCAGTAACTTAGGACAACACAGCTTATGTCAACCATAGATTTTGGGAAATAATAATAAAATATTATTCCCTTAGAGGTAAGCCCTTTATATTAGCCCCTAGGCCTAGAAACTTATCCCCCTTCCCTTACCCTGCATAGTGGAGCTTAGTCTCCCATAAATCTTCTTCATGGTCGGCCTACATGCAACAATGTAATTTTATTAATGATGCGAGTGTTTACATATACAAAATCAGGCTCATTGGCCTTAGCATCTGTCTCACCAGCCTAATAAACACATAATTCTCTCAGCTTATAACCACTCGTCTCACCATCCTATAAACATAATTACAATTCTATAGGGGCTCGACCTTGGGGTGTTATAGATACCATTAACGATTGTGAGGGAAATCACCATTGATGTCAATGACCCCCAAGGTACTTTATTACAATCCAACAAATGTGAATTAATGAGATGAAGTCAAACACTCGATGAAATATGAAATTTTCCAATCATGAGCCAATGATGTGAACCCACTGTCAAAAACAAAGAAACTTTCCATTGAGGCATGCAGGCTCCTAGGTACTAAATGATTTCTAAGTCTAATTCCTAGATAATGAGTTGAAGTCAACAAGAAAAGACTCATCATAGGAGGGCTTTAATGTATCCCATGTCAATGACACAAAAAATGTAACAAATTTGAAGTATATCATAGTATAAAGTGATTCAGCACTGACTCGGGGAAGGTCGACATGGTAATAGTTTGAGAACTGCAGATGACCGACTCAATAGAAGACTTGTTTTGGCTTAACTTCTCTTGAACATATGAAAGATGAAACAATTGTCTTGGTAAAATTGACTCAAGGAGGACGAATATACATACTTGTGGATGATCAAACAAGAGACAAATGGATTTCCGAACCTAGATACAACAATGAAAATGGGTGTCATGTTCAAGACCGACTTATTGCCACTAAAACAGATACAAATATACATTTCTTTCCCAATTTTCCCCCACCATTTCTAGCAAGTACCTCTTTATTTTTACACAAGATTGAGGAGGATAAAATATGTGTTAAATGTAAGATCATCCTTCTAATGAGTCCCTCGAAGTATTTTTAACAAACCCTAGGAAGGAGTGGTTTGGTCCCATATGGGCCTTTTGACATTTTTTTTATGAGTCCAAGGAAATAAAACTCAGGGGTTTTTCATATTTAGAGAGTCTGAAAAACACTTAAAGAAAACTCCAAAATGTCCTTTTTTGTAAAGTAATCTAATGAGACTGAAAAATATATAATCTATCACTCAACATATGTTTTCTTCAAATACTTTAAAGAACGTGAAAGAACAAGATCGCTCGGAAATATTTTCATGTTTAGGGGGTTTGAAAAGAACTTAAAGAGGACTTCAGGGGGTTCCTTTTTTGTATAGCCTTTACGAGTTTGAAAAAGTGATAAAAGTTTCCTTGGTTACATTCTCATAGATGTACAATCATGATAAAGAATGAAGAGGAAGATTATATTACATGGAATTATCCCAACACAGTTATGGCACTCCGGGAGTGCGGTTTTCTTAAGTTCTTCAAAGTGCAGGGCATGAGGGCCCAATTAGTTCTATTATAGCACTTAGTTCGAATGTGGGACGTGAATGGACAAGTTTTCCATGTTGGGTTACATACACTTACTTTGTATATTGATGACATCTATTTCTTGACCGATTTATCTCACTATGGGTTTTGAGTGTCATTATCAGAAGGTAGCAGAGGCAGTCAACCATTGGATTACTATGTTAGAAAAGATTGTTCGATTGGTACTGAGAAACATAATGTTAAGGTTCCCATAAATAACATCCTTGACTTACCTTTGAGGACCATAATTTTCACCGTCACTCATGTGGATGGGAGTGCAACTTCACCTATGGCCTTGCAGAGTCAATTTCAGTATGCCATCGAGTGCATGAATCCCCGAGTATTCAACTGGTGTGACAGCCTCCTCAAGAATATGAAAAAACAATTAACAAAGTGTAGGACTGGTTGACTGAAACAATTTGGGTACAGATTGATTTTGGTGTCCTTTTTCCTAGAAAGGGTCCCACTACTGCATCTTCAAAATGTGGATTGGGGTGTGCCTACTCCATGGGATCCTCGTATGAGGAGGTGGGCCAACTTGATGGCACGCCAAGGTGGTGTCCCATATGTTACATATGGACCTACCTTTTTCCAGTGGCTAAGAGATCAAATTATCATGATTGAGGATTATGCTTATGCTGGAGATGATTTCCATGGAGATCCAGACTTGGCACTACTCGAGGGTGCACATTGGGGAGAGATAGGTAAAGATAATTTTTCCATTATATATTGTTTTTGCCATTTTAATTATGAAATTTTTTATGTTATGTATCTAAGACTAGTCAAAATCTCTCAAAATGAAGATGTGGCACCTTTCAGACCTCCAAGGTCATCTCTAATCTAGAGACGTGGAGAGGCAGGTGCAATGCCACGTTGAGGAGTAGCAACTAAAGATCTCTAGGAGATCGAACACAGCCTCGAGGGATTGACTATAGACATCCATGACATTATTGTGGATGAGTTCCCTCGATGCTACCAACGCCATATTGTTGGCATTTCAGCATCTATTGGTTGATTTCTCCATCATGTAGCACAGGAAGTGATTTGTTATTATGAGAAGAATCCATGATATATATATGTATATGAAGCCATGTGCTTCAATATTTTGGTCTCAGGGCACACCTTTTTTGTAATTGTTTGCGTTATAATACAAAAATTCTACCGACATACTTGTCATTATGTGTTTGTTTTTGGATTTATAAATTGTGCAAATGTCTATCTAAAACATAATTGGATAAAGCATATGTTAATGTATTTAGATATCTAGGAATGTGTTGATATTCAATGTAATCAAAATTCCTTTCTAAGAGGTGAAATCTCAAGTATACCCGTAATAGTGTAATACTTCTAATGGAATAGATGTTGCTTAATTGCATCACTGCAAGTTGAGAATCGAGTCATACAATTAAATGATGGATACCAAGTGAAATGGCGTCATTCGATAACTCAATGACCGCACTATATTCCGCAATATTATTAGTTTCACAACCCAGGAAAATGTCGTGTAGACTTATCAGCTCGTCTGTGGGTTTATAGATTTCCCATGCAACATACACGATATTTTGAGTACTATGACTAGCACCATCAACAAAGACAATATAAGGTAGTGAGAATGTCGACATTTGGAAAACAAGCCCAAGGCAAGGTAAGCAATGTGAGGGCATAAAAAAGAAATGACAAAAAGCACACTAGAATATGATACTTTAAAATAAAAAGAACTCATGCAAAACATTTTAAGCATGGTACTTCTTTAGGTAAAGCCCATTTTTGGGTTCACCCAAAGGAATCCCATCATAATCAACAATCTCGTAATCTTCTTTCTATAATACTCATTTACTGATATAAGGACCACACCACATGGGATCGAATTTACCTGCCCCCAACAAGTCACGATCTTAGTCATAAAGAAGAACCAAATTGCCTTCAGAAAAACACAAGGTTTAACATTTTTATCGTATTGATCCTTAACGCATTTCTTATGGGTTTCTATTACTAACGCAACATCAGGACGAGTCTTGTCTAATTGCATTAAATACAACATACATTCTTCTTCATCTGTGGTGTTGGGGAGAATTTTGATGGCTAGATTTAGAGATGGAATTTCACATTCAATAGGCAAGATGACTTTGATACCATAAACGAACTGGAAAGGAGTGAAACCCGTAGCAGATTTAACTGACATCCGATAGGCCTATAATGTCGAAAACATCATGTATTCCAACTTCAATTGTGAATCCCTACCATCCGTCGAATCATAATGGCTAAAACTTTGTTTATTGCTTCAACTTGGCCATTGTCCTATGGATAATAAAGGGTTGAGTTTTCATGTCGTAAACCCAAATTATCTGTAAGCTCAGACATCATAAAATTGTGAAAATGGGTGCCATGGTCAATGACAATGGCTTGAGGGACACCAAACCTAGTGATGATATGATTTAATATGAAAAATGTTGTAGTTTTCCTAGTGTTATCAAATGTAGGCATCACCTCGACCCATTTAGTGAAATAATCCACAACTACAATGATGTATACATGCCCGTCGACTGAGTGAGGGTTACATGTCATGAATTCAATGCCCCATTTAGAAAATTGACCAATGGAAACTAAAGAATAGAGAGGAGTAGGATGAGATAAAATCTTATTATTATAGGTTTGACAAGTGTGGCATTTATGAAATGTGAGAATGCAACCCTTAAAAAGAGAAGTCCATAAGTAACCATCTTGTAGGATATTTTGGGAAGTGGCATACCCAATCATATGATTTCCACATGCTCCAGAATGACATTCATTTAGTTCTTTCTCAGCTCCATCATATGTCAAACATTATCGAAACAAAGAATTAATACCACGATGGTAAAGGGTATCACCAAGGATAATATATTGATGGGACTGATACCTAATACGATGATGATATACAAGAGATACATCAGGATAAAAATTTTGGGTTTGGAGATAAATGATGATGTATCCATACCATATATCATTTGAACTGATCAGAAAGAGAGATTCATCAGGAAAATAATATTCTACCACATTTTATGTATCATTGGAGGGAAGGTCACATATCAACTCAGCAAATACCAAAGATTTCTTTGACTTGGCTTTCTCAAACTCCAAATAAAACTCCTAGAGAATCACAATCCACTTGGAGTATATACCCCCTAGAAATTGTCGTGTAAGAATATGTTGCATAGGGTTGCAATCAGAAATAATTGTGGTTTTGGGCAATAAGATATAGTGATGGAAATGCTGGAAAACTTGAACATCTACCAAAGCCAATTTATCCACATGCATATATTTTATTTTGGTGGTCGTAAGACTTCGACTTAAATATTATATGACATGTTTGTCTTGCAAATTATCCTCTTGGACCAGAACCATGGTGATGGTGTGATCCGAAGAAACCAAATATAAGAAGTAATCTCAACTATAATATGGGGGAAATAATAATGGCGTGTGGGATAATGCAAGATTCAAAGCATCAAATGGTTTTTTAGCGGTGTCGTCCCACACAAAATCATGACCCTTCTTAAGAATTTGAGTGAAACATTTTTCTACTTCGACATAGTTAGGAGTGGATCATCGTAGAAAGTTTGCCTTCCATTAAAAACTTTGGAGTTGGCATAAGGTAGAAGGAGACAAATTGATGATAGATTCAACCTTCAACAGATCCATTATGATCCCATGCATGGAAACAATAAATCCTAGAAGTCATCCAGACTCCACACAAAAAACACATTATGCGGATTCAATCGTATACGAAAATACCGACAGTGGAGGAAAATATCTCTTAAGTGTGTTGGGTGATCTTGATGACACATGGAATGCACCGGTAAATCATCAAGATAATATTGTACAATATGATTTATATCATGAAAGGCATACAGAATAGGTCATTTAAAAGTTGCGTCAACATTCTTGAGACCGAAAGGAAGTTTATGGTACGTGAAGGTACCTGAATGAAAAATAAAGGTGGTTTTGTGCTGATCCGCGTGTAAAATATTTATTTGATTATAGCCGAAAAATCCATTCATCAGAGAGAAGATTTCACTTCTGGCACAATCATCGATGAAAGGGGTTGGATAATTATCTTTAGGGAAATACTTTTTAATATCCCTATAATCAACATAGACACAGATCATTCCTTGTTTTTTCATGACCGAAACAAGATTGGACGCCCAATCAGTGAATGCTATAGGGTAGAAAAAAACAACCTTAAGAAGTTTCTCAACTTCAAGTTTGATCGCAACGGATTTTCATGAATGAATTGGGTGAAGTCGTTGTCGAATGGTCTTAGTTTCAGGGTATGTCTTAATTTCATGAACAATAATATCTAGATCAATTCTAGGCATCTCTTCGTAAGTCCAGGAAAATAAATCATGAAATTCTTGGAAAAGGGCCTTGTAAGTTTGGATCTCATTAGGGGAACATGAGGCTCCTGTATGAACATTTTCCACAATTCCAAGCTTAATAGAAATATCTAGAGGGATAGTGGGTGAAATATTTCCTAATTTTCCTTCATACAAAACATCACATGTTGATTCAGAATCTGAAGGTAAATTAATAACTGTGGATAGGTTCAAAATCCGTCAGTAACTCTCGATAGTCTCATGCTCTAGGAATATAATAGAATGATGATTTCCATCATCCCATGGTGTGTCTTCCATAGACATGACTTCCATGATTGTTTCATCAGTGTGAAATATCGTGTGAAATGGATCAGGATATGTATCAAAGGGAGAGTGAGGAGAAGGATATGTCAAGTGAATAGCTTGATAGGCCAATTCAACCAGACTTAGTGGCATTTGGT
This sequence comes from Picea engelmannii, assembly GCA_009831015.1. Taxonomy (NCBI): domain Eukaryota; kingdom Viridiplantae; phylum Streptophyta; class Pinopsida; order Pinales; family Pinaceae; genus Picea; species Picea engelmannii. Next base: position 59,851 of record ML842379.1, on the reverse strand, counting down.
CGCCATAACGAGGACATTCTTCCAAGCTAGGTATGATCCAAGGGTTATAGGACTCTGGGATTTCACCAACACTGGTCGAAATCATGTTAATAGAAGCGACAACAGGAGGAGGAACATCAGGTGGTGGAATGGGGAAAGTGGCCATTAACGATGAATCTTTCAAAAGATCCACACCAACATTCTTGTAACCATGAGGTGTTTTTTCTATGAATGGAACATTACTCCTGCACGAATCAGAACTAAAAAAGGCGAGTTTATCTACCATAACAACTTTACCTTGGTGAGGGAAATGTATCACATGGAAAATAGTAGAAACAACTATGTGCATAGTGTCAATCCAACTATGGCCAAGTAATATGTTGTAATCGAGAGGTGCATCAAACACCTCAACCTCAACAGTAACCGATTTTCATTCTAACGCAATAGATAATGTAGGAAGGACACCATAAGGTTTATACCATGTACCATTAAAATATTTTAATGTGTTATGTGACTCGGTAAGGGAAGGAGAGCCAATGTATTTCCAACAGGTGATGGACATAATGCAAGTTGAAGCCTCTTCATCAACAAATGTTTGACAAATATTCTTTGTTTTCACAATTACTTTTATTTGAAAAGATAATTGATGAGGGAGTCTTGGAATGTGATCATCCAAGTCAAATATTATCAAATTCATATCAGTAGGATCGATTCCACCAATATCCTTTAACAATTCCTTTCGTTGAATAGGAAAAATTTGAAGGACTTCAAGAGCCGACATCCCAGATGGTTCTTGTGCAAGATCTTCCACAATATTGTAGTTTTGAGTTTCACATGCATGTGGGATAAATGATGACTTACAAATGATGCCCTTAGGAGGTGCACGAATGATTTTATCAAGATTAGTTTGTTCAATATTAAGAGGACCTTTGGGATGTGAAGCCGATGGAGGAGGTTGATCATCAACTTTCTCTTTAGAAGGGGCATAATATTTGGTTTGGGTAGCGACTGCAAATTAATTTTTCTTGGAGTCACCAGTACACATAAGAACATAAGAGTTGGTAGAGAGAGAAGGTTGGTCATGAATAACCAATTGGGCTTGTTGTTGAGAAGGAAAAGGTTGTGAAAAAATGGCATGCATAGGGGGAGTCTCGGTTCCTTAGAGGAATTGAGTAACTTATGCACGTCTCAGACAATCTTTCGTGTAATGATCCTCACCACAAATAAGGCAAGGATAATGAGATTTTCTCTTTTCTTTAACATCAACAGGTTCATTTTTTGGTTTATCTAGTTGTTGATTCTTACATTTATCCTCTTTATTCTTACTCTTCCCTTTCTTCTTATTTTGATATTTACCGATAGTCGTAGACTGAATCATATTCACCTCAGAGGTTTTATCGGGAGAAGGACAGGAGGATTAGCATTTTGTACATCAGTATTAGTAGGTTTGGGATTGGAATGATTGGCTTGTTTTGTCTGAGTATCTATATGAAAAGTGCCAATCACACCATCAACAACATGATATTATACCAAAAGCATTGGAGTTGGATTTGTAGACGAGCGAGGAGCATCAAGGATCAAGTCACACAATGTTCTTGTTTGAGAATAAATGAGATCTAAGTATTGAGAATGATTGATCGCATGTTATTCAGTGACCACACCTCCCATGGAAACATCACGAGCTATAGGACCGATGAGTGATTTTGTGAACCACTCAGCCAATAATTGATCAAGAAGAGGAACTTTTATTAATCGTCATCTCCTCCTATTCTCATGAATATGATCTGAGATGTGGGTACAAGAGGATTGTTTAAATGAACTTAAAATTTCCATTATTGTCTCATACCATATCGACAGTTGGTAATGTGTCAATAAATCCATGGCTAATATTTTTGAAATAATTGAAGAAACCTCTTGGCAATTCAATGTACCATTTGGCAGCTGAACCTGTAAGAGTGCATTGCAAAAGATGTAATCATATGGAGTAATCCATCAAGGAGTTGGATGAACACCAAAGATGAAAATTCATAACATGATTGTTTGGATCTTCTCCCAACTTATAGTCAAACTTTGGAATGCCCGACGATAATTTAGTGGGTATAACTGGAAAAAAAGGAGAATGTAAGATAGGATCATTCAAAATTTGAGACAAATCTGGTAAATCCAAAGTAGCTAGAAATGGAAATTGTCTGTTAACTTGAGGAAACTGATAATTTTGGGGAGGTAATCTCATAGGTATATGAGTAGGAACATAAGTTGTTTGAAAATAGTTAGAGGGTCCAGTCAAATTCAGTTGAGGAGGATTTTGAGTCAAGTAGCCAACATTAGTTTGTTGGTTTGGCATGCCACCTTGTAAAGGAGCATTTTATTGGAAAGCTTGAACCTAGGTAGGGTTTAAAGTGCCTGTAAACAGTTTCCCAGGAAAAGAGGGTACAAACAATTTTTTTTGAGTATTTTTCTCCCCAGGAAGTTGTTGATTTCCTTATAAAGGAAAATTCCAAGGTTGGGTTTGTAATCCAGGCATAGATTGCCCGTAAACTGGAGTATTTCCCCCAACTTGGGGTTGTCCCCCAACTTGAGGTTGACCTCCAATTGGAAGTTGAAAACCAGAAGTAACAAAATGAATTGTGCCTCAAAGAAGATTGGAACTACTTGGTCCAAGAAGATTAGATCCTCCAGGCGATGGAGGAAGACTAGGACCTCTGGGTAAATCTTGGGTAGGATTAGGAATAAAACCACTAACAACATTATACCCATGTGGAACAAAGATACTAGGTCCTCTAGATGGACCCTGGGTAGGAATAGTAATATAACTAGTAAGAGCATTATACCCAAGTGTAATTGATGGATTCGGTCTAAGAGGAAGTGGTGATCCAATAATATCTTGAATTGTTACTGAACTTCTGGTAGAAAAAAGGTACAACTTGTGGGACTGTGGTAGAGTTAGTGAATTGGCTAGGAAGAATTGTATGTGTACCAACCAACAACAGATCTGAAACCTTATCAATATTACTTGTCTTTCCATTAAAATTATTTAGAGGTATTGTATAAGAAGTAGAAGTAACAAGTACCTATGGTGATGTCGGTTGGTTTGGACTCATGCCTAGTTTGTCAAAAATATCACGTCCCGAGGGATTTCTCCACCAAGAACAAACTGGGATAGAACTGGGATTAAAAATTCCAGAAGTTTGAACAGGTGTTCTAAATGCTTCACTAGGAAATGGTGGTTCATCTATGCCAGACTCTACGAAAGGTCTCGAATTTATTCTAGGATAGTCTTCAACACCAATGTCTCTGAAAGAATTTATTCTGAGCAAAATAGGGTCTTGGGTAACATTCAATAACAGATTTACAGGGGGTGATGGTTCAACCAATGGAATAGAAATCCTAATCTCATAGGATGCATCATTCTTGACTGCTCCTTCAAGAGAAGGACCCTCTGGTGAATTAGGAAGCAAGGGGGCGTATTCTTCTGGTTCTTCCATAGGAAATCCTTGCATCCTATGTGAACGATGAGGGTTGATGTTGGCCACACCTAATAAAAAATAAACAATATCTATGGCCAACTAGAGAATACAAACAACACTCACTAATAAAATCTAGATATCAAGAATACAAACAAACCTTCTTATTTTGAAATCACTAATTGGTGATGAAATCCAACATTGTGAGATCAAGACAATAAGGGGCTAGGATAAAGCGGGTGGAAAAGTTATGTTGATAGTCTTCTTAATGGACTTACACCCTGGTGTAATCTCCCACACCTCCAAGGATCTCGAGTGAGTTTAGCCAACGTCGATTCCAGGTACCGTGAAGACTTTCCCCTCCATAGTCACCTCATGTAAAGACCCTACATATGTAGGATACTAAGGTTACCAATTACGACAATAATTCATGGGGAAGCAGTCAAGAGTCCGATATATGTGCAATGACAGGGTATCTAAGCCTGAAATCTCCTCGAGAAGGTCCGCACGTGATTTTTTTCTCAAGTGACCCCCAATAATACATGCATTCACTACACTAGGACCAACAAAGCAGGGTGAGTAACTATGTTGACCTTAATGTGACCTCGTGATTGACCCTTATGTTAGAAGGGCCTCTTAGGACAAAATGTAGCAAGTGGATTTAACTCTCCCTATTCACAAGATGCTATTGTGTGTTTTGATGCTTTGGAGAGTATTCCTCACAACCTATTCCAAAGCTCTATCCCTAGCTAATGTTGGTGTACAAGAATTCTAGAAAATAAAATTTGCTAAATAAATTTTAAACTTACCCTTAATTTTAATGGTTGTTGTTTTACTAAAAAAGAAAGCGGAGATGAAAATGATGAAGTGCTTGACCCTGACTCAAAAACATGAAAAGAGAGATGAGATGCAATCTTTTTGTTCGATGAACTATAATTACATAAGAGAGAAGATTTTGTTTTTCCCAAACTACAACAAGTTGCAATATAAGAATTCCTTTAAACTTTGAACAATCTTGATATCAAACAATCAAAGAAATAAAATCTTCCAATTTTCTCTTTTAAGAAAAATCTAGAATGCAAAAAGTTTCTTGTAAACACTACGAATGGAAATATAATTTTCAATTCTTTTTCATGTCAATAAAAACAGAGATCTGAATCAAGGAAAAA
>ML842379.1:15426-55139 GCA_009831015.1 Picea engelmannii | reverse complement strand
ATGAAGAGTATACAAAACCTGACTTGGAAAGTTAAAGCAAAGATATCACAAGAACAATCTTCAGTAGAATTCTTCTTTCATAAGCCAACCTAACTTTTCCCATGAGATATCCCTCCTTATATAGAGTGAAGAGGGATGGATGAAGAAATTAGGATGATCTGTAACACACCCAGGGTGGGGACTCAAATTTTCTCTCTTCTTAGGGAAATCAATACTCTCATTCGGGGTCTCTATTCCATTCTTATCACTCTTCGAGAGCTTTCCATCCACGATCTTCATGCTCCTAAATGAGCTCAGAGATGGAAGATATCCTCTCCCAAGTTCTTCAGGTTCTTTCATCCCCCTATACTTGCATATGACTGTGGGCTATGACCAGACACCAAGACAACAGGTGTCAAGACGACTGCCACACAAATCCTCCAGAGTGGCAAACCTTTGAAGTTCATGATCCGACATCGTGTGTCCTCAGGGATTTCGATGGCCCTGGTTTACTTCAAGAGTTTAAAAAATTCCTATACCTTTTTCCTCTAAAGTAATCCATACCTGGAGTTACAGATCGAGCGCCACGTGTCCCTCATGATCGACGATTATGATCTTCTTCGGGACTTCAGCATTCGTGAGTTCTTAGCACTCCAATTGTTTTTCTCCCTGAGTGTTTTCTTTCGAAGTTAAGGATTGTGCACCATGCATCCCTCTCATTCAATGGTGGGGATCCACTTCGGGCATCCCTCTACTCCGCATTTCTTTCTCCCCACTTTTGAAGTACGTGATATCCTGATGCGTGTCTCCCGCAGATCAACGACTATAAATTACTTCACATCTTCAGGCTTTGGGAGTTTCAAACTCTCCCCACTCGCTTTCTACCGAAGTGATTTCACCCGAAGTCAATGATCTTTCAACACGTGTCTCTCTCAAATTGACGGTCATGATTTACTTCGAGAGTTCTCAACTCACATGACCCCACTTTCCTCTGAAGTGGATATCTCCCAAAATGGAAGATATGTTGACACCTTTCCTCAGCTGACAGATGGATTAGATGAACTCCAGCTCTCTGACCTTAAGTATTTCTTGTTCAACACATCGCCTTTTCTCCCGAACTGATTTCACCCGAAGCACAGGATCTGACGAAATCTGTCCCTTTGTCTTGAACCACTCAGATATGCTTAAGAGCTTCAGCTCTTAAATTTCGTTCAAGGGTCCTTTGGATCCTAGTGTGTGCCACTTTGAGAGTGACACCTGGAAACCTCATCACTCAACACATCGGCTCCCATAGGATTGCAATGTTGATACTTGCATCCCCACGATCGAATGGTCATGAGGGATCCCGAAGGATCCTTAGATCGATGTTCCACATCAAATTCAGGACTTCAAGGGTTTTGGTGCTACCAAACCTCTATCCTCCCAAAGTCATCAACGCAGACTAACTATAAGATAGATCTTATGGTCAAAATAGTTCTCAAGCATCCTCAGACCTACGACCTAGATTAACTTTGGGATTTTGGGGGCTTTCACCTCCTGTGCAACGAATATGCTCAATTCGCCAGATCCGTGAATTTCAAAGGGTTCTAAGGGTTAACACCCGTATTCTTTCTCCAAATCCGATGATCATGAATAAATTTGGCTTCTCCCGAACTAATATCATCCATTTGTATTTCAAACGAAATGATCTCTCCTTTAGGGGCTTGAAACTCTCTATTCTACTTGAGTTCTATCAGCTCCTTAAATAATTAAGTATTTTGCACTAATTTTCCTAAACTCAACACTTAGAGAAATCCTCCACGCACCTCTTACACTCATATATTAACTCTAGAACTTAAGGGTTATCGGTCTCTTCCCACCTCACAGAGAGCTTGTGCATATGTGCACTATCCCTCCTGAGATTTAACATATTCCTTCCTCCAAGGAACTCAAAATGACTAGGAGTGTCGACATGCACATGTGAAACTGTGCCCAAGGTCGACAAACTCACAGTTCTTTGCTCTAGTTTAAACCACCACAGGGTTCAAGCAATTATGAGTACAAGTCATGTCTGAACCATAAAATTTCTTACTTTCCTAAATACACAATCAAGAAGAAATAAAATGGATACAATATAACCATTAAGCAGACATGCACATCCCTAAAGCATTCACAGGATATCCAACTTTAATCTACAGTTACAGTCCAATTACACAGGATATGAAAATACTTATCTATTATAGGTGGTAGCCAACTAACTAACAATGGGTTTTTTCCTCTCAACCCAACCATATGCTCAGAGGCATTCATTCATAGCACTCTGGCCACCCCCGTGCCAAGCCATGATATCAACAGGGAACTCTTGCAGTTTCTCAAGGATTATTTCTTGGTTTGAGCTTCTGCTCGGGTTTTGTTCTCTGCAAAAATTAAGAGATCTCTTTCTCTATCATGGCCTTGGCGAGGTTTATTAGATTCTCACTCAACACCAAGATCGTGGCCTTCTATTCATAATCCTCTGGAGAGATCTGTGTTCTCTCCTCTTTGTCTATATCTTTTTCCTTGTCTCTATTTTTTCTATATATTTTCCCAGGATGGTTCTCAACCCATCCTGTTCCTTCTGTCAGAATGGAACTTGGGTCAGCTTGGTCTGGCAGACCCTGCAGTACTTTGGGATGAAGTTCTTCAGTCAAACCATGTTTCCATTCATGGGGGTGGTTAATTTCTCAACCACCAATCCTTTTTCATTAACTCATTTCTCTCCTTGGGATCCAAAGAGGCTCATTATCTTGACAAAGGGAGTTTGGTTCATTTTAACTAATTGACCCTCTCTACAATATCCTCACTCTCTCCTCTAGTGATATCATGTCCAGTACTTCGAGGCTTCACCCCCACAGTCAATCATTGGCAGTTTAAACCATAATACACTTATATTGTTCCCATGCCACAACATGGTAATTATAATTAACAAATAATTACAAGGTGGGGGAAACAGGGGTGTTACAATTCCCTCCCCCTTAAATGGAACACTGACCTCGGTGTTATTTCTTAGAAACACCTGAGATGCCTTTCTTATTCAGCCACTTCAGAAATCTTGACCTTCTTCCTCAGTCCGGTCCTTTTTCAGACTCTTAATATTCATCACATGCCTTCAATAATTGTTAGACAACAAGCACATTAATCATAATCTCATGTGAAAATATTTTTACTGTTGCATAAAATTTGTAGGAAAAATTCATAATCTAGCACAATACTTATTTGCACAGTTTGTGGATTTGTGTCCACATGGCTGTATTGTTATCCAGACTTACTATTTTTCCTTGACATACCCATTCTGTGCATGATCCCAATATTTTACAAGAACTATCAGAGTCTCCTCTTCCTTGTAGTCACTCACCCTCTAGGCCCAGGCTTAGGTATCCCCTTCTCTGTTATACAGTTCTTCGAGCGATCCATCTTTCCTTGCCAAGGGTTTCTCGCAGAAGAATATCTATCCATCGTTTGAATGATCCCAATCAATAATTTACAAGAACTATCAAAGTATCCTCTTCCTTCCAGACACTCACCCTCCAGGCCCAGGCTCAGTCATCCCCTTCTCTGCTATACAGTTCCTCGGGTGATCCATCTTTCTTTTCCAAGGTTTTATCACATAGGAATAATTCTAGATACTTTATCGAGCCTTATAGTCAAGGTGTCCCTCGGACTTTCTCTGTCGAGGCATCCCTCTGGCTTGTGTTACCTCAACACAACATATTCTAGGAAATCATGGATTACCATGGGGTTCTCACGGCTCAGCAGTAGCCATTTTTCATGCTTTTACATCTTGACAACCTTCATCTGTCCTTTCTAGACAAATTTTTTCTTCTCACCTGTATCACAGGCATAGAAAAATTCATGAGACATCATCATAAATTTTAAATTCAAAATTTTCTTGTAAATCTGTCATCCACAGATTTCCAAATTCCACACTTTGTTTTCATATTTGTTCCGCACAGGAACCAAATTCATAATTATGGGACTTTCCTTCCCATAGTAGTTTGGCTTAGCAAGCAAATGGTCTTCCTTATGGGCTTACAATGCTACCATATCCAAGACCCCTTTGTTTCCTGCACTTTCAACTTCAATCATCCAAACAAATTGTTAGTTTCCCATGCACATATATTTTCATTGCACCTTTATAATGTCATCACAAACAATTCTTAAATTGTGCATGCTAATAGTCAAATCACTTTTATCTATTCGATGATACAAGAAAAAGGAAATTCCATTCCTTACACATGCATCAGTTTAGTATGTCAACTTTTCAAAATGAAATTTAGATACCAATTGACTTTAATGAATGTGTCAACATTCGTGGCCACATTCATACCCAATGCACCCTTGCATCGATTTCAGGTTAGGCACTCTTTCCAAGGTGTGTTTGAATTCAACCAACTTATTACCATATGGACTCTTTGTCCATATTTATTATTTTAGCAGAACCATATTTTCTACTCTGAATCGATCACAACCCTAATATCATCATTCATGAAACTCGAGGTTTCAAATGAATTGCTTTAAGCATTCCTTTGACATCCATATAATTTACTCAAAAATTTTGGAAGGTCCTCGTTCCTCAATTGAGGGTTCATTGTCTTCCCTTCATGCAAACATGCAATTCCTCGAAGAGATTCCATGCAATGTTCTAGCTATGAGCACCTTTATTCCCATAGAACCAGTCCTCACGACCACAATGTAACGTCCCCAACCACCAACAGGTCGGGCAACGCCACTACTCGTACACTTCACTTAGCTCTAATACCAATTTTTAACGTCCCCAGCCACCAACAGGTCGGGAAATGTCACAGAGGAACACACACACACACACACACACACACACAGATATATATATATATATATATATATAACATGCATTTCTAATGAATTTAAAACAAATAACATAGAATTACTGCTACCATACAGACTCAAATATTGACTGTAATTCCTACATGCACCGGAACACATGATAACATTTCAAGAATCATAGAGATGCATAACATACATAATTAAGAACGGAAATGATACTTATCTTTTAACTGGAGAAAAAACCACCAACTACATGCAGACCTTCCACGAACCTTGTTACACATTATTTTGGTCACCCCAGTGATCACCTGACAACATGTGCTAATGTTCCTTGAAAATATTAAAAGAAGACTTTCTCCATGGGAAAAGTGATTTTCTTTCAGTAGAAATTTTAATCCAAATTATGTATTGCCTAGATTATCCTCATCTAACAATTATATGCCACTGTTAAATACATAATCGCTTCTACAAATATTCTTGCGAAATTTAAAACACGATCGCCAATTGAAATATCAAGAAGAAAGATCAATCACATATAACACAGATATTTTACCAGGAAAGCATAAAGATAAAAACCCCACTATCATATATTATGTATATTTCATGGATCATGAAACAATATCATACAAAACTCTAATCCAAGATCTCTCGGTAAAATACAATCATCTCACACTGTCATACAAATATCAACAAATACATGTGCCAATTCTCTGCCTCCAAACATCCTGCCTCCTCTGTGCAATCCCTACAATGGAAAAACCTAAAAATGATTCGAATTGCTCTTTCCTAGGCTACGTATTTCTCATGGGCATAACCACTGTGTGTGTGATTGCATGAATGCACTTCACTCAAATTACAACTGATAGCCAAACTGTCCCTTTCACCTGTTATCTCAACTGGGTCTCCACTGGATCTGACATGCATGTAGTTAACAGTGGTAAATCTTCAGTTGCATGTGAGATCACTGATTGTGAATTAATTAATAATTAATTCATTGAACTCTCACTAGTGTAAGTTCAGTTATAACTAGTACAACTGAGCTTAACTCACTTAACTAAGTTAAAATACTTTACAACTCACATAACTACATGTATAACTTTGTTACAACTTAAAATCACTTAGTTACAACTAATTCGACTTCCATGTCCCACCAGTCAACCTTTGAACTCAAATTTCCTATAGCTAACTGATTTTCCATTTCAGTTAACTATTTCAAGTAATTATGAGATAATAGATTAATATTTATTGTCCAAATTATTTAAGGGAAAAATAAATTAGACACACATTTCTTGTTGACTTTTCAACACTCCCTCTCAACAAGAAAGGGATTATCCTTCACCTCAATCCCATCTCTATGGTATTCAAATTTGCTCCTTGTGAGTGCCTTCGTTAGAATGTCTACATCATGTTCTTCAGTAGGAATGTACTGAAGCAACATGATCTTCCTCTACACACAATATCTGATACGATGATACCGAATATCTATATGCTTATATCTATCATGAAACATAGAATTAATCAATATTTTAATGCAACTCTAATTATCACAATGAATCGTTGTCGAATCTAAATGAGAACCAAACAAACCAACCAAGATCTTTCTCATCTAGATAACCTCACATGCAGCTTGACTTGCTGCCATGTATTCTGCTTCCACTGAAATGAGTGCCACAGATATATGTTTCATGTTGTACCAAGAAACAACTGTAGAAATAATACAAAATATCCCCCCTGATGTGCTCTTTCTGTTTGTTGGGTTGCCCGCCCAATCTACATCCATGAAGCCATGCAACTTCACCTCATCCTTCTGTCTATACCATAATCCATACTCTGATGTGCCCCTCGGGTATCTTAGGACATGCTTGCCTTCCTTCCAAAAGAACTTGGTAGGCTTAACCATCACTTGACTTAGTTGGTTAGCCACATATAAAATGTTTGGTCTCATGTTCACTAGATACATTAGTGAAGCCATTAACTGTCAATAGACAATATCATCCACTACCTCTCCATAAGTAGCATCCTCTTTCCTCCAGTTTCCTGGAAGAGGAGTATCCATGGGTTTGCATCCCTCCATGTGAAACTTACCTAGTATCTCCCTTGCATACTTGCCTTGAGACACAAAAAATTCACCATCTCGCTGCCATATTTCCAATCTAAGGAAATAATGAAGGAGGCCCATATCCTTCATTTCGAACTCCTTTGCAACGTCATCCTTGCATGAGTGCATCCTCATCATCAGACAATATTAAATCATCAACATAAAGAACAATGATTAAAATCTTACCCTTGTAGATCCATATCGAACCTACCACTGATTTGTCGGTTGGTCTTGGGACAATTTCCCATGCACTGTTTTTGATAATGGAGTCATACTCCTCCACCATTGCATCAACCCAAGTGGGATCCTTCACTTCTTCCTGAAAGGAATATGGTTCAATCACAATAAATTTTCTCATGAGAGCCATGTATCTAGTAAATCGATTAGGAGACTGTCTTTGTCTGAGTTGTGAAGTAGGGGCTCCTACATTCTGTGCAACATCTAGTCTCAATATATCATCTTCCATGGTGCACTTTTTGCCATTTTTTATGGATGGCTCTGCATGAGTGGATTCCTCCACTCCATGAACCTCCTCATGTGGTTGATCCACATCTTGAGACTCATCTTTGGGAACCAATAGTTCCTCCTCTGCATGAAAGTCTAACTCTCCCTCTCAAGCGACAACTGCATGTCTTTCCCCTCATCGAATTTTATATCCCATCACATAACAATCATCTTACTTTTAGGAAAATACACATGATAATTATGGGTTGTTTCTGTGTACCCCACAAATATCTCAACTTCAGTAGTCGGTTCCAGCTTCTTCCTAGCATCCTTGGTCACATGCACATAAACAAATGAGCCAAAAATCTTAAAATGTGAAACATTAGGTTTCTTACTAGTGAAATATTCTTCAGGTGTACTCATGCCAAGTACTCTATGAGGAAAATGGTTTTGCACATAAACTGTAGTGTTTCATGATTCCACCCATAGATGCATTGGTAGGCCTTAATCATGCAACATCGCTCGTGCAACACCCACAATTGTTTTGTTATTCCTCTCCGTGATCCCATTTTGTTGTGGGTTATGAGGCGCTATGAGTTCTCTTTGAATTCCTTCTTTGCTACAGAAGTATTTGAATTCGTTAGAGATTTACTCTCCACCATTATCTCTCCTCAGAGCCTTCGCTTGATTCCTCGACTCTTTCTCCACCAATGCTTTAAACTCATGGAACTTTGAGAATGTTTGATCCTTCTTCTACATGAAGAAGATCCATCATTTACGAGAAAAGTCATAAAAAAAATAACATTATAATTATGTTTTGTTTTTGAAGCAACTGAGAATGGTCCACACACATCTGTGTGAAATCTCTCCAATCACCGAGGCATAGTTCTCCTTTTCATGAAAGTTGGACTTTACATACTTCCCCATGGTGAAAACCTTGCAATGATCTAACTGAACAAGTGTTCCCATTGGAAGTCCAGTAGATATTTGTTGCATGATTTTCAAGGCTCCATGATGAAGATGGCCTAATAGTCTGTTCCATAATTCACCCTCATCCCAACTCACCACTTTTTCTGACTTGACCATCATGGAAGCCCAACCATATACCTCCAACTTGTAGATATTCTTAACTCAAATCCCTATCTTCTTGACTTGACCCGTTGTTTTATGTTGCAGGAAATATTTTTCATCACTGAAAATAACATCATAGCCTATGTCCTCCAACATTGTGACTGAGACCAAGTTTTTCTTCAGACCTGGAACATGCATAACATTTTTCGATTGAAATGGTTTACCTGACTCCCTCCAAAAGATAATGGTACCAATGCTAGTCGCACTGTATCATCCATCGCCGCCCATCTCTACATGCATTTTGAGATCTCTCTCCTCCAAGTCACTGAAAAACTCCTTATCTCTCATCGTGTGGAAGGAAGAACCATTATCCAAATACCACACCAATCCTAATGCACTTAAATTCATGCATGTGATCAAAGAGAAGTCAAGTTCAAATTGTGAGGCAAGGGCCTCACCAACTGCATCTCCAACAACCTTCTTGTTCTTCTTCTTCTGTGGACATTTAGTAGCAAGATGCCCATGTTCGTGACAATGAAAACACTTCACTTTGGACAAATCCAGCTTCTTGCCTTTAGACTCATATTTTGAATGGAATTTATTCCCCTTCCCTTTCCTTGCCTTGGTAGACAAAGAACAATCCTCTTCATCATCATGCTTTGATGAAGAGCCATCTCTGGTGTTCCGCCTGAACTCCTCCTGCACTAGATCCGACCATAGTCATTCCCAATCTCACAATTTGTCCCTTCCATTGACAGAGTCTTGATAAGTCCTAGGAGAGCCAAGCTCACCAAATCATCATCAATGACTATTATTCCCACACTCCCCAGCTCATCCCAACATTGGACAAACTTCATGAGATATTTTGGAATGAAGTCGCCCTTCTCCATCTTGATCTTTTTGAGTTTATCTTTGAGCACCAATTTGCTATGGTCATTGTTGTTTTGGAATAGATCTGTCAAAGTCTTCCACATTTCATGTGGTGTGGATTTCCCATGGAGAATTGAGACAATGTGGTGTCGTACTCCCTCCAACAGAATCATCCTCGCCTTTTCCACTTTCTTTTTCCATGCATTAAGATTTGTAGCGTCTACAACATCTGGCTTAGGAACATCTTTATCAATGAATTCCTTCAAGCCATTGTCTTTGAGTACTGCCTCCATCCTGTCCTTCCAAGCATTGTATTTCAATCTTCCCTCAAGTGCATACTCCAACCTCAATCCATTGAAATCCATTTCGATCTTGAATTAGCTATAGAACCAAGAAAGCCTTTCTGAAAAATCGAATTTTATCCAATCACAAACTCAGCTTCTACAATCTCATGTGCTCTGATACCATGTAGAAATTTTAATAAAAATTATGTGTTTCCTAGATTCTCCTGATCTAAAAATTATATGCCACTGTTAAATATAGAATCACTTCTACAAATATTCTTGCGGAATTTAAAACACAATCGCCAATTGTAATATCAAGAAGAAAGATCAATCGCACATAACATAGATGTTTTACCGGTAAAGCATAAAGATAAAAACCCCACTATCATATATTATGTATATTTCATGGATCATGAAACAATATCATGCAAAACTCTAATACAAGATCTCTCAGTACAATACAATCGTCTCACACTGTCATACAAAAATCAACAAATACATGTGCCAATTCTCTGCCTCCAGACAACCTGCCTCCTCTGCGTAATCCCTACAATGGAAAACCTGCAAATGATTCAAATTCCTCTTGCCTAGGTTGTTCATTTCTCATGGGAATATCCACTATGTGTGTGATTTCATGAGTTCACTTCACTCAAATCACAAAAGATAGACAAAATGTCCCTTTCACCTATTATCTCAACTGGGTCTCCACTGGATCTGACATGCATGTAGTTAACAGTGGTAAATCTTTAGTTGCATGTGAGATCATTGATTGTGAATTAATTAATAATTAATTCACTGAACTCTCACTAATGTAAGTTCAGTTACAACTAGTACAACTGAGGTTAACTCACTTAACTGAGTTAAACTACTTTACAACTGACATAACTACACTAATAACTCTGTTACAACTTCAAGTCACTTAGTTACAACTTCAAGTAACTTAGTTACAACTAATTTGACTTCCATGTCCCACCAGTCAACCTTTGAACTCGAATTTATTATAGCTAACTGATTTTCCCTTTCAGTTAACTATTTCAAGTAATTATGAGATAATAGATTAATATTTATTGTCTAATTTATTTAAGGGAAAAATAAATTAGACACACATTTCTTTTTGACTTTTCAACACTTACCTCTCTAAAAAAAACATGTCAAGGAAGGTCGTCGCACCCTTCTATATGCATGGGGTGCGATGATGCCTGATCGTCGCACTCTGACCTAAACCTGGACTATGACGTCGTCACATTTTTCTTGTGCATAGGGTGAGACAATGCTTAAATCATGAGAAAATTCAAAGTTCATGAATGTTCTAGAAGGGAATATTCTAGAATATGAGGTGGTCTTAGATTGGTTTGGATCTTACTCACTTCTCTGATTTGGTGGGATCATCCTAACCTCCTCATCTATATCTCTTTCACACTATATAAAGAGATACCTCTCATGGAAAAGGTTAACTTTGAATAGGCTAAGATGTGTATGGAGAGTTCTACTTCAGATTATGCTTGAGAGCTTTGCTTTAGTTCTTCAAGACAGATTCTGGATCTTCTTCATTCAAGGCATTGGAGCAATGGTGTGTGTGTTGAAGGAAAGAGCCATCGAAAGGGGACCTTGCAACATCAAGGCATAGGTTGTATTCTCCACTTTATATTCACTTAATACAACAATACATGTGTTCCCTGTATAAGCATCTTGTATTCTATTGTATAATTCCTTGATCATATACATAGACTTCATTAGAATACATGTATCCTTGTTTTCCCTCTTTGTTGGTTTGTGATTCTTTAACATGATTACTATTATGCCAACTCAAGGAAGGAGCTACAAGGATGACACTAGTGAGGATCAAGCATCGTTTAAAAGATATGTCACTTCTACCTCATTAAACTAGTTTATATGATGATGAAGTTTAAGGTGAAGTGTGTATTATGTTCTATTTTGTTCTAGTTTCCTATGGAAGTTAGGGAGATTTGTTTGTGTCCACACTTACCAATTAATCTGATAAAAAAATTGGTGACCATACTAGGGATACGACTTTATTTTTGTTTTTTTCCTCTTATTTTATTTTATCCTGCCTTCTTTTGGTCAAATTCATTCTCTGAGTCTGTGGGTGATCCAGCTAGACTCCCTGGGTCTGAAATTTTAGTACGATTTTTTGTTTTTCCATCCATTTTCCTTTAGTTGCAGATATTGTCACACTGTACTATATAGACAGATCGCGACAATCCTATGACTTCGCACCCTACTAGTGTAGACCAGTTCGACGACGTTGCACTATGTTAGTAACATTTCTTGTCCGGGGCACAAGAGTATTCAAGTCTGCAAGTTGCACGAGGAGCGCCCAAGTGCAATGCATAGAAGAAGTCTTGTTCGAACTTCAAATCAACCGAGTGGGAAAAATTATAGTGTCAGCGATCCTGATCCATCGATATGAGTAGATCAACGGTTGGCGGGAAGTCGCAGATAGAGAAGATGCGTCAACGATAGCATAATGGATAGCGCCCACATCATGTGTGGGCATGGATGGCAGTTGTTTATACAAAGGACATGTGGTGCAAGATCTGGTCACGTCAGCTTTTCGTCAGTCGCACGTTCAAAGGGTGAAGGTTTTCTATCGTTATACATCTCGAAGCCCTGAACCCCGAAGTGCCGATAGCACCTGAAATCAGGCTCACAGCATCATTGGGTGAGTTCAGAGCCGTCAGATCTAGGGGGATGCGCGACGCCAACTCAATCCATCTCGACGTTTTGATCATCGCGATTTCGAGGGACAGGGATCAGCCCCTTCCTCTTCATGAACGTCGAAAGCTCCTTAGTGAGTAAGCACAGGGTCACAGCCCGTGGCCACCTAGGAAAGAAAAGAACTGTGCAAAAGGAGCCAAAGGCGTCGGGGCTAGCCGCTGAAAGGATCATCGTGATCTCCATGTGCCATATGATGTGAATTCAATCCTGGTCCTCACTGAAGAATTAAATGAAGGTGAATAGAAGTAGTTGAAACCTCAGCTCACTTATTGAATGTGAGGTATGGAGGTTCCGGTAGACAGTCTGCCCGAGACGGTCTTGTACACTGATTTTCTCCAAAAGTTCATGGTCAGTCCTCATCTGACCAGAGAAAGTCTGCGCATGCCATGTTGTCCTTTAATGTTGCTGCTATCTCCCCTGTAGGAGCCATGTGCAGTTAAGGTGGCGTCTGACAAAGAATAGTCATCTGAATTTGGCCGAGGGGACACCAAGTCTTGGGTGCACGATCAACCAGAGTCTACATGCACAGACTATCAGAAGACTTGCAGACGCAATGTTTTTTAATGCAGCGTCTTGTTTTTGTTGTTGTTGTTGTTTTTGAGTATATGTAGGCATTTTTTCCATTTTTGTAAGGGTCGATGGTTGAGCTAGGCTCTCGTTCTGTAAGTTTTGATGAAGCACTGGTCGCTCTGGTTAATGTATAAGGCATTTGAGACTTCTTACTTTATGGATGTCAGCCTCTTTTTCCATATCTTTGTTTACTGTGTTAGAATATCTCGGAATTGGAGGATCCAATCGAGTTGCGTTGTTGTATGATGATGTAGGTTGGATCACTGCAACAGTCGCAGAGTTTCTAATCATTTCTTATATTTTATCAGTGCTGGAATGGCTTGGAATTGGAGGATCCAATCGAGTCACCCTTCATCTCCTTGAAACTCTGGACCAAGAGGATCTTGGATTTTGAGTTTTTCTTCTTCAAGCTTCCGAAGGCCTATTGCCCGAGGCAGTATTGCTCACCCTTCTCACAAGTCTTCCATATACCACCCTTTAATCAACTTACTGACGAAAGTTAGCTCAAGACCTCCCTTGCTTTCTACATACCAGACCCTGGTTCTTGTGTCAATGCTGCTTTCCTGGGTCTCTTTCCATTCAACCACCCCCATTTATTAAATCATGACAATAAAAACTGATCGGCGTCGGGATCTTCTCCTGCAAGCAATCCAGGGGTGACTTCCAATGCTAACATTTCTGGCACCGTTGTCGGGGATGAAGTTGAATATTTTCCCTAGGAAGAACGACATTGAGCCTCTGATTCTGAAGGTGCATCAGACATCAGATCCCTTCAAGATTTCTACTGTGCACCTGGCGACTCCACTGTGGCGACTCCAAGGTTTCCACATCACTGTTTTAGCTGTGGCTACTGTTAGCACACCTTAAAGATGACCCTAAGGAGCTTTCTCGAGAAGGTTTCAACAGCTGCTTTCTCAGCCTGAGAAGCTTCATGGGGTAACAACAACATTAGGATCTAGCCTTTGATGGTGAACAAGGACCAGACACATTTGAAGTTGCGCATCTTTCACCTAGCGACTCCATGATTCAAGGATCGATTGGTGACTCCACTGGTTCGATATGGAGAGAATCCTTGCTCGCAGGTTTGCTCCTTTTAATTTTTCTACTATTCCTAGTTTTCCTAATGTTGTCCCCTCTCTGAATGAATGGGGTGATTATTCACCCATATTTGGAAAATGTGAAGAGGACAACCCTGCTCAGCACCTTGGTGAGTTTCATGAACTCATGCATCAGTGGGAGATACATCATGAGGATGTATTACTTAAGATGTTCATGTTCTCGTTAGTAGGGGATGCACGTAAATGGTATCATTCTTTACCCCCTGCTAGCATTTCTTCACTCTCAGAGTTTCATGCAGCTTTCATCGCCTATTTTCAAGAGTTTTATCCCTCCGAGTTAATTTGTCATAACTGTGGTGAGGGATACCACAACTCTGTGAAAAATGAAGCTATTTCTGACATAGGTTGTGAGGATAATCCTGACGACCTGGATCAGAAATCATTCCTTTCTCCTCCCCATTTGTCTACATCAGAGGAGTGTTATGGAAGTGATGAAGATCCTAGGGAGGAAGAAGACACCCTGAGTGAGCTGACGGAACAGGTGAATTATCTCTCTGCTCAATTAGAAAGATTGAAATCTGAAGACTGTGTAGAGGATTTTCCAGCCTAGGAGGAAGAAGATGACCTGAGTGAACTAGTGGAGCAGACGATATTCCCCACTCCCCAATGTGAAAAATTGGAATCTGAAGGCAGCAAAAAGGATTTTCCAGTCTTCGAGGTGGATGATCTAAGCAGCTCTTTTGAAGAGATTATTGAATATTTTTTGGATGTGTTAGCATCTACCCCCAATGAGCCTATTGTCTCAGATTTAAACAAAGAAGCCATTGTGGAAGAGGATCGTTCTTTCTTCCTTCATGAGGTTTCCCATGATGTATTTACATTTGGGATTGAAGAGAAGGATCGGGAGACCGTTCCCTTTTTACAAGATGGGGGGGTGCAAGGAAAAGAGGAGGAGGAACCAGAGGAGCAGTTGAGCATGCATTTCTTTTTTTATCCAGAGCCAGTCAGCGAGCAGCCACCACCTAAGATCAGTGAGCCTACGACAGTTTTCCACTCACCTATGCTTGTCAGAGATATTCAGCCACATGAGAATAGCTGTGTATCAGAGGAGGCTGCCTGTCACCAATTTTTTGAAATTTTCCACTCATTCTATGATCTTGTCAGCGAGTACATGGAGTGGCATTTCCCCTATGCCTTGGAGCCGCCCTATTTCATCTCAACTCCAGCCTGCAAGGAGGAGTTGAAGAGTGTAACTATTCTGCTGTCACGGTTACACCATCTGTTGATGATCATTGACAGAAGGAAGGAGCTTCTATCCAGGAAGCTTCTTGAATGGCTATGGTGGAAATATGCTTTCACCTAGCCCCATGTAAAGTGTTTTATTAGTTTAGGATTGTATATAAATAAGCTCCTTTGAGCATGTATCTTTATTTTGTTGCTTTTATTTTTTGGCCTGTATTTTTAGCAGCGGGATTTTTTGAGCCTGACTCCATAGCCCAACAGCAAGGCACTGAAGCTGAAGAATGAGTTCTTAGAGAATCACAGGGACAAATCTATCCCCCATGGAGCCTAATGTTAGTAACATTTCTTGTCTGGGGCACAAGAGTATTCAAGTTTGTAGGTTGCATGAGGAGCGCCCAAGTGCAGCGCATAGAAGAAGTCTTGTTCGGACTTAAAATCAAGCGAGCAGGCAAAATTATAGTGTCACGGTCCTGATCCATCCATATGAGTAGATCGACGGTTGGCGGGAAGTCACAGATAGAGAAGATACGCTGAGGATAGCGCAATGGATAGCACCCACATCATGTGTGGGCATGGATGGCAGTCGTTCATCCAAAGGACACGTGGCGCAAGATCTAGTCACGTCGGCTTTTCGGTAGTCGCGAGTTCAAAGGGTGAAGGTTTTTTGTCGTTATACATCTCGAAGCCCCGAACCCCGAAGTGCTGATAGCGCCTAAAATTGGGCTAATAGCATCATCAGGTGAGTTCAGAGCCATCAGATCTAGGGGGATGTGTTGTGCCAACTCAAGCCATCTTGGCGTTTCACTCATCATGGTTTCAAGGGATGGGGATCAGCCCCTTCCTATTCACGAACACCGAAATCTCCTTTGTGATTAAGCACAGGGTCACAGCCCATGGCCACCTAGGAAAGAAAAGAACTGTGCAAAAGGAGCCAAAGGCATCGGGGCTAGTTGTCGAAAGGATCATCGTGATCCCCATGTGCCATCTAATGCGACTTTGATCCTGGTCCTCGTTGAAGAATTAAATGAAGGTGAATAGAGGTATTTGAATCCTCAGCTCACTTATTGAATGCAAGGTATGGAGGTTCCGGTAGACAGTCTGCCCGAGACGATCCTATACACTGATTTTCTCCAAAAGGTCATGGTCGGTCCTCATCTGACCAGAGAAAGTCTGTGCACCCCATGTTGGCCTTTAATGTTGCTGCTATCTCCCCTGCAGGAGCCATGTGCAGTTAAGGTGGTGTCTGACAAAGAATAGTCGTCCGAATTTGGCCGAGGGGACACCAAGTCTTGGGTGCACGATCAGCCAGAGTCTGCATGCACAGACTATTAGAAGACATGCATACACAATGTTTTTTAATCCAGCGTCTTGTTTTTGCTGCTGTTGTTGTTTTTCAGTATATGTAAGTGTTTTTTCCATTTTTGCAAGGGTCGATGGTTGAGCTAGGCTCCCGTTTTGTAAGTTTTGATGAAGCATTGGTCGCTCTGGTTAATGTATAAGGCATTTGAGACTTCTTACTTTATGGATGTCAACCTCTTTTTACTGTGTTAGAACAGCTCGAAATTGGAGGATCCAGTAGAGTTGTGTTGTTGTAGGATGATGTAGGTTGGATCACTGCAACAGTCGCAGCGTTTATAATTAGTTCTTGTGTTTTCTTAGCACTGGAATGGCTTGGAATTGGAGGATCCAGTCGAGTCACCCTTTAGCTCCTTGGAACTCTAGACCAAGAGGATCTTGGCTTCTGAGTTTTTCTTCTTCAAGCTTCCGAAGGCCTATTTCCCGAGGCAGTCTTGCTCACCCTTCTCACAAGTCTTCCATCTACCACCCTTTAATCAACTTACTGACGAAAGTTGGATCAAGACCTCCCTTGCTTTCTACATACCAGACCCTGGTTCATGTGTCAATGTTGCTTTCCTGGGTCTCTTTCCATTCGACCACACCCATTTATTAAATCGTGACAATAAAAACTGATGGGCGTCGGGCTCTGCTCCTGCAAGCAATCCAGGGGTGACTTCCGATGCTAACACATTGTACTCTATTGGAAGCATGTGACGACTCTAGATCGTCACACCATGCTCCACTGCAACCCGCGACGATTCTTGTAGGAATGGTTGGAGATAGTCAATTTTTCTTTTTCCACCCAATTTTTCCTCAATTCCCTAGGATTAACTTATGATACTAGTGTTTGATTGATTTATAAATTTGAAGCTTGCATTTGATTGATTTTCAGAAATTAAAAGGTTTTCTTTGTAAATTTTGCAAGTTTTGTTTTTTATTCTTGTCACTAGGGTATAATCTCTAGATCTCGGTCCTAAGTGCTTGTTTGAAAAAGAGTTCTTTATTTATTTGAAGTTTTGGATTTTTTTTACTTTTCATGTTGTTTATTGATTGAGAGACATTTTTGTTTGCGTTTGACAAAAAACTTTCCTCATTTTTGTCTATGATATGGGTTTGATTTGGGAATTGTGTTGAGAGTGTGTTAATTTTCTTGGATTACGCTTTCATTTCTTCATTACAAATCTGATCTGATTTGAGAAAGAAAGAATTGCAGCCATTCTTCTTTTTAATGATCTTTCACAAGAAAATTATTGCATTCAAAATATTTGTTATAGGAGAAAATTGGAAAATTTTGTAGCTTATGATTATTTGGAATTTTGTTCATTCGAAAATTGAGAAATTATGTTTCGTAGTTTTTGTATATCAGAAAGAGATACTTTTTCCCTATTGTAATTAGAGTTCATTGAATTGAAATATTGCATAATCATCTCTTCTTGAATTTTATTGGGTCAAGGTCCCATACATCATCAATTTCATTTTCATTTCCCTTTTGAGTAAATCACAACCTTTAAAATACAACGTAATTTTAAAATTTATTAGTAACTTTTATTTTCTATAAATTCTCTTCACCAGCATTATCTAGGATAGTGCTTTGGAATAGGTTGTAAGGCACACTCTCCAAATAATCAAAACACACAATAGTATCTATTAATAGGGAGAGTTCAAATCCACTTGCTACATTTTGTCCTAGGAATCCCTTCTAACACAAGGGTCAATCGTAAGGTCGCATTAGGACTGGTAGAGCTACTCACCCCACTTTTTTGGTGTTAGTGTATAGATTGCGTGTAATTGGGGGTCACTTGAGAAGAAAATCTTGTGGGGACCTTCTCGAGTTGATTCTAGGCTAGATACCCTGCCTTTGCATGTGGATCGAACTGTCGATTGTTTCCCCAGGCATCGTTGTCGTAATTGGTAACCTTAGTAGCCTATCTCTTTAGGGTGTTTACACGAGGTCACTGTGGAGGGGCAAGTCTTCACAATACTTGGAATAGACGTTGGCCAAACTCACTCAGGATCCTTGGAGGGTATACCCACGATTATGTGTGGGAGCTTACACCAGGGTGTAAGTCCGTTAAGAAAGTCGTCAATGTAACTTTTCCACCCACTTTATCCCATCCCCTTCTTGTCTTGATTTCACAACGTTGGATTTTATCACCAACTTGTGACTTCAAAATAAGAAGGTTTGTTTGTTGGGTTTGATTTCTAGATTTTATTAGTGAATGTTGTTTTTTTCTCTAGTTGGCCATATTTGTTTCGTTATTTATTTGGTCCAGTCAACATCAACCCTCGTCGTTCATGTAGGATGCAAGGGATACCTCCGAAAGATACAGAAGATTACGTCCCTTTTCTTCCTAACTCACGAGAGGGATATCCTGAAGGAGTAGTCAATAATGAAGTAGCCTCTGAGATTGGAATTTCAACTCCTTTAGAGGAATAAATACCTCCCATAAATCCGTTATTGAGTGTTGCACAAGATCCACATTTGATCCGGATAAATTCATTGGGAGACCTTGTTGCTGACGAGTATATTGAAGTACCTACTGGACCTAACACAGATTTTCATGTAGGCAATCCACTTTTAAAAAAGTGAGTTTTTTAGAACCCTGGTTCACACTGCTGGAAATTTTGATCCTAGCACTCTTGGTCCTAGTTGTACTCTTTGGATGACCTCTTCAAGACAAGATATTTTCTATAAAATAAGAATGATCCATTTACGCTCAAGAACTCCTATCCAACCTATGGCATCAAAAATGCATGTGGCTTATACTACTTATATCGTACCTTTAGATCATTTTACTGGCACAACCAGTAATGTCGTCACAGTTTTAGACCAATTGTTCGTTGGTTCTCACTTAATTCTTCCTCTCCAACTCACAAGCTCTACCATGGTCCCACAACCTACACTTGTTTCCACTAGAAATGTGGTCATCATTAAATATCCTATTGGAACACCACTTCCACTTAGATCAAATTCATCACTTCCCCCTAGGTATAACACTTTAAATACTTCCATTTCTATTCCCACCTAGAATCCATCCGGAGGGTCTAATATTTTTGTTCCTCCTGTGTATAATGTTGCAAGTCATTTTGTTCCTACACCTACCTAGGTTCTCTCCAGAGGGCCTTACGTTCCTCCTCCACCTTCACCTGGAGGATCGAACCATCCTAGCCCTAGTAGCTCCAATCCAGTTGGAGGCACCATTCATTTTGTCACTTATGGTTTTCAGATTCTTGTTGGAGGTCAGCCTCAAGTTGGGAGGCAATATCAAGTTGGGGAGAAATCTCAAATTGGGGGACAACCTTAACTTGGGGGGAAACCTCAAGTTGGAGGCCATAACCCAATTTATGGGAAAAGTATACCTGCATTACAATCTCAACCTTGTAATATTCCTTTCTAATGGAATCAACAATCGTCTAATGGGAAACATCCTCAAGTTATTTCTTTTGTACCCCCTCATCTCGGACAACCGTTTCCAGGATCTATGAATCCTACTTGTGGTCAAAATTTTCAGTATAATACTCCTTTCCAAGGGAGATTACCTAATCAAAACCCTCCACAACCGAATTTGTTAGGACTATATAACTATCTGTAGACTTCTTATGGTCCTACTGGTATACCTACGGGAGTACCTCCTCAAAACTACCAGTTTCCTAAAGTGAACTGGCACTTGCCATTTCTTTCTACTTTGGACTTACCAGATTTATATAGGATTTTGAATGATCCTATTTTAAATTCTGCTTATTGGCCCATCATACCAGCCAAATTACCATCTGACATTCCTAATTTTGATGTTCTATTAGGAGAATACCCAAATAATCATGTCATGACTTTCCATCTTTGGTGCTCGTCCAACTCATTGATGGATGACTCTATAAGATTACAACTTTTCCAATGAACTCTCATGGGTTCGAAAGCTAAATGGTATATTGATTTACCATAAGGATTCATTAATGACTTCAACACCCTAGCCATGGATTTCTTAACACATTACCAATTGCCAATTCGATATGAGATAGGAACTGAAATTTTGAGTTCATTTAAACAATCCTCTTCCACTCATATTTCTGATCATATCCATGAGTGGAGGAGAAGACACTTAATCAAAGTTCCCCTTCCTGATAAAATTTTGGCTAAGTGGTTTACCAAATCACTCATTGGGCCTATTTCCCATGATGTTTCCATGGGTGGTGTCGTCACTAAAGAGAAGGTGATTAGTCGTGCTCAATATCTAGATCTCATTTATTCGCAAACGGGCACACTATATGACTTGACTCCTGATGCTCCTCATCCATCTACGACTCCTACCCCAACACCTCTAGTAGCTTCTCATGTTGTTGATGTCGTGATTGGAAGTTTTCATGCTGAGACTTAGTCTAAACAAGTCATTCATACCACTCCCAAGTCTACTACCTCTAATGTATAAAATACTCCTAACACAAATCCTTCCCCCGGTAAAACCTCTGAAGTTAATTCGGTTTAATATACACCTACCATTAAAAATCAAAATAAAAAGAAAGGGAAGGGTAGGAATGAGGAAAAAAATAATAATCAACAGTCTGAGAAACAAAAACACAACCTACCGATGACAAGGACAAATGTAAACCTTGTTACCCTTACCTTATCTGTGGCGAAGACCATTATACGAAATATTGTCCACGACGCGTTGAGGTTACTAAGTTCCTGCAAGGGACTGGAAAGCCTTCTACACTTGCCATATTGTCACAACTATTTCCTTCTCGGTAGAAGGCCCAATTGGTCATTCATGACCAACCTTCTCCCTCTACCACATCTTATGTACCTATGTGTATTGGTGACTCCAAGAAGAACAAAGTTGCAGTTGAAACTCGAGCCAAAGATTATTATCCTTCGAAAGAGAAAGATGATGATTTACCACCTCCGTTGGTTCAACCTCCTCCCCCAACTTCACCTCCAAATGGTCCTCTTCATATCGAACAAACCTTCCTAGATACAGTTCTTTGTCCTCATCCTAAGGGTGTTGTTTGAAAGTTCTCATTTAATCCTCACATACGTGTTTCCAAAAACTACAATATTGTAGAAGACCTTGTGCAAGAACCTTTTTCGATGTCAGATCTCGAAGTCCTTCAAAGTTCTCCTACTCAACGAAAGGCGTTGTTAAAGGATATTGGTGGAATTGATCCTACCGATACTAATTTAATAATCTTTGAATTGGAAGATCATATTCTAAGGCTTCCTCCTCAATTAGCATTGATACAAGTTGTTGTGGAAAATAAGAATATATTTTGAACCTTTATTGATGAAGGAGCCTCGACTTACGTTATGTTCGTTACTTGTTGGAAAGCTATTGGCTCTGCTTCCCTTATCGAGTCACACAATACTCTTAATGCCTTAAATGATACAAGGTTTAAACCTTACGTTGTTCTTCCTTCGTTGTCTATTATGTTAGAAGGAAAGGATGTTAATGTTGAGGTTGAGGTATTTGACGCACCTCTTGATTACAAACTTTTGCTTAGTCATAGCTAGATTGACTCCATGGGCATAGTTGTTTCTACTCTTTTCCATGTGTTGGATGAAACCCATCGTGATGTTTCCTTAATCATCAAAAATCAGAAAAATCATGTTAAATCCCAATATGACAAGAATGTCAAACCACGTGTTTTTTCTGAAGGTGATCTAGTTCTTCTTTATGAGAAATATCGTGATTTGCTAGGGGCCGATAAATTTGAGCCCATGTGGAGGGGTCCTTATATTGTGAAATGAGTGTTGGAGAAAGGGGCTTATGAGTTGGTAAATTATGATGGAATCCCTTTTAGTGAACCCAGAAATGGGCTTTACTTGAAGAAATACTATGCTTAAATCATTTTTGCATGAGTGTTGTGTATTTTAAGTGTATCATACTCTCATTCGCTTTTTCATTTTTGGTTTCTCCCTTTAGTTTCTTACCTATCCTTGGTTTCCAGATGTTTGTCTCTTTGCTACCCTACATTGGCTTCTCTGATGGCACTAGTTGTAGTACTCAAAACTTAGCATTTGTTGCTTGAGAAATATATGCACCTACGGATGAATTAATCAATCTACATGGTGTTTTCCTTGGTCATGCAACTAACAATATTGCAGAATACAGTGCAGTTATCGAGTTGTTAACTGACGTTGTTTCACTTGGAATTTTTCATCTTATTGTATGAATTGATTCACAGTTAGTAGTACTACAATTGAGTAATGTTTATTCCATCCAGAGTCCTAATTTGTTATGGGTATATTTATGAATTTGCCTCTTGGAACGTCATTTTGATTACATTCAATATCAACACATTCCTAGACGTCTAAATACATTGACATATGCATTGGATAATTATGTGTTAGACAAACATTTGAGACATTTATAAAATCCAATCACATTTTGTACACAAAAATAAGTAAGCCGATAGGAGCCTTATATTTATAACGATAAAAGTTTACAAAAAGTGTTTTTGTCCAAAGACCAAAATATAAAAAATGTGAAGCTCATAGCTTCATGTACAAGAGAATCAAGGATGTTGCTCGTTATAACGAATGAATGCCCATGATACTCTATGGTGCAGTCAACTGATGGATGAAGATATGCCCACTGTGTGGCATTGGTATTTCCTAGGGAGTTCATCCATAGTAGCACCAGGGACGTGCATGGTCATTCCCTCCAAGTTCTTCTCTATAGCCTCGAGGTATGCAGAAGCCACTCCTACTATAACACCTCTCTCTTCATGCCAGTGGATAGGAAACGATCCTAACGATCGATAAGGCCCCACATATGCATTGATGAGAGCACTTGTTTAGTCATCGGATAAATAACACAAAAAAAAATTTATATTATTAAAATAACAAAAACATTATATAAAAAAAATTCCTTCTTACCTATGTCTCCCCATTGGGAACCATCGGGAAGATCCATATCTAGATCTCCATGAATTCTAATCCAACATATGCACTTCAACCATGAGCAGTTGAGTCCTCAGCCATTGGAAGAAGACATCATCATATTTGACGATGGAAACACCTCCATGTCGGGCCATGAGATATACCCACCTCTTCATCCTAGGATCCTGTGGAGTAGGTATACCCCACTCCACCTGCAGGCATACGACAGGGACCCTCTCTAGGAAGAAGGATACCAAAATAGACCCGTATCCAAATTGTTTCAACCCACCATTTAAGAACTTGGTAAGTTGTTTCTTCATGCTTTTTAGAACTCCTTCACACCAATTGAAGACTCTGGGATCCATACATTCTATGGCATATTGAAAATGAATTTGCAAATCCATATGAGGATATTCACTCCCTGCCATGCAAGTGATAGTATACATGATATTCTACAAAGGAAAATCTCAAACATCCATGATAGCTACTTTATCGCTATGTTTCTCAGTACTCGGCACACAATGATGGCAGATGTAGTAGTCCATGGGCTCACTGCCACCCCTGCTACCTGTAAGTGTCACCCATGAACCATGGTGAGATAATCCTATCAGGAAATAGATATCCTCGTCACTCGATATCTATGCTGAGTGTGTGGACACCCACATGAAATTCCTTCTTGTTCACATACCACATGTGAACCAAGTACTCCAGTAGTCTCAACTGGTCTCTCATGCCCTGAATATTGAAGAATTTTAGTAGCCCACATTGCCTAAGGGCCATAATTGTTCCTGAGTCATTCCCAATGAAGTAATATTCTTCTTCATGCTCTCTTTAATGCCACTCCAACATGTTAACCGAGGAAATCCTTCCAAGGAACCATAAGATGACATTAGACACGTAATTTTCTTTCCTGGGGTTTTTTTCTATTTAGATTCATCTTTTTAAGATCTTGGTTGCAGACGTTGCAGGTCTGCGCATTCATGCAGTGTGACATCATCGCACCCTTCCTATAGGGTCACCTGCGATGATCCTAGATCGTCGCATTTCACGATATAGGGCACCTGTGACGACCCCAATGCATGGGTAACCCCCAAAATTGACCCAAAAACACATCTTTAACCAATGAAAATTAATTTTAAAACCATAAAAAGATGAAGGAGAAGGAGATTACCTCTTTGGTAGAGATGATTCGTGAAATTATCCACCGTGCGCTCCGCAATCAATGGTTGAAAATCGGGATGAAAAGGGATTTGGAGCAATATTTGGGTAAAGTTACAAATGAAATGGTAAAATGTGGTTTTTTACCTATTTTATTAACTTTCATCACTTTTCATTTGCATATTATATTATTTTTATGCTTTATCCAAGCCATAAAGTCTTAACAACTTTACAAGCGATTGATTTTTATAGATTGAAAACTCTAGAGATGAGACGTTGGAACAAGCTCTACCCCTTTTTTGGTTTATTTTTATATTTGTCGCATGTACAGATCCTTTTAAGGGTTTTCAGGAAAAACTCTGAGCTGAGTCTTAATTCTTTCTCGTGCTTGTGAAACCATGAGAATGTAATCGAGTAGTCTTTTGTCACTTTTTTGAACTCGTAATGGTGACACAAAAAATGAAACCTATGGAGTATCCTTTAAGCTCTTTTCAATCTCCCTAAACATGAAAATATGTCTAAGCGACCTTGTTTTTTTCATGCTCATAAAAGTATTTGAAGAAAACATATGATGAGTGGTAGGTTATCACTTTTTCTGTCTCGTTGGATTAATTTACAAAAAAGGACCTTATGGATTTCTCTTTAAGTGTTTTTTAGACTCTCTAAAATTGAAAAACCCCTAATTTTTCTTTACTTGGACTCATTAAACAAACATTGAAAGACCCATATGGGATCAAACCACTCCTTCTTAGGGTTCGTTAAACATACTCTGAGGAACTCGTGCGAAGGATGAGCTTAAATTTAAAAGCATATGTTATCCTCCTCAAGCTTGCGTAAAAATAAAGAGGTAGTTGCCAGAAATGGTGGGGAAAATTGGGAAATAAATGCATCTCTGTATTTGTGTTAGTGGGAGTAATAGTCACTCTTGAACATGACACCCCCCTTCATCATTGTATCTGGGTTGGGAAATCCATTTGTATCTCATTTCACAAGTTCATATGTTGGGTCCTCCTTGAGTCGATGTTTCCAAGACAATTGTCGTGTCATTCATATGTTCAAGAGAAGTCCAACCTAAACAAACCTTCTATCGATTTGTCCATCTATAGTTATAAATTTTCTACCATGTCAGCCTTCCCTGTATCAGTTCCAAATCACTTCGTACTCTGATCTACTTCAAATATGTTACACATTTCATGTCATTGATGGGGGATACATCAAGGCCCTCCTCTGACAAGTCTTGTCCTATCGACTTTAACACATTATCCGGGAACAAGGCTTAGAAATCATTTAGTACCTTAGAGCTCGCATGCCTCAATGGAAGGTTTCTTCGCTTTCAACAGTGGGTTCACATCATTAACCTCTGATTGGAAGATTATATCGAGTGTTTGACTTCAACCCAATTATTCACATTCGTTGGATTGTATTGGGGTACCTTGAGAGTCATTAACATAAATGGTGATTTCCCTCACACTTGTTAACGGTTTTCATTAATGACTGGTAATCAAGTGGTTTCTACCATGTTCGAATTCAACACCTATAATCGCATGGCTAGATTCGTACTTAGAGATGATGGCAATGAAGACCCTGGATCTTATCATTTTGATCCAGTTTGCGACAGAGTATTCATGAATTTGTACTGACACATAGATCCACTGTGTATGTCTTGTGGATATGTCTGAATTTGAATTCTTATAGAGAATAGATCCATAATGTAATCTTGGTGGCTATGTTGAATCATGGTGACATGGATCCACAGTGTATGTTTAGTGGCCATGACTCACTTAACACTTATGATTAGCATCAATTGTAGTCTGAGCATGGGAATACCTACCTCATAATTAGTATGATATTATGCAGATGCTTTTTTGATTGCAAGTTCCTGATCTATGTGCTCCTTGTTTTCGACACACACATTCTACAAAGTATTTCAGATGTCACGAGTTCCAACTTAATACTTTGGGGGGAATTATGTAACGCATTATTTTGTTCACCCTAGTGATCACCTAACAACATGTGATAATTTTCCCTGAAAATATTAAAATAAGACTTTCTCCATGGGAAAAGTGATTTTCTTTCCTCTCTCAAAAAACCATGTCAAGGAAGTTTGTCACACCCTGCTATATGCATGGGGTGTGACAATGCTTGATTGTCACACTCTACCCTGAACCTGGACTGCGATGTCATGGCATGTTGCTTGTGCATAGGGTGTGACAAGGCTCAAATCATGAGAAAAGTCAAATTTCACAAATGTTTTAGAAGGGAATCTTCTAGAATATGAGGTGGCCTCCGATCGGTTTGGATATTTCTCACTTCTATGATTTGGTGGGATCATCCTAATATCCTCATATATCTATATTTCACACTATATAAAGAGGGATCTCTCATGGAAAAGGCTAAGGTTGAATAGGATAATATTTGTATGGAGAGTTTTACTTCAGATTATGCTTGAGAGATTTGCTTTAGTTCTTCAAGACAAATTGTGGATCTTCTCCATTCAATACATTGGAGCAATGGTGTGCATGTTGAAGCAAAGAGCCATCGAAAGGGGACCTTGCAACATCAAGGCATAGGTTGTATTCTCCACTTTCTATTCACTTAATACAACAATACATTTGTTCCCTATATAAGCATCTTGTCTTCTATTGTATAATTCCTTGATCATATACATAGACTTCATTAGACTACATGTATCCTTGTTTTCCCTCTTTGTTGGTTTGTGATTCTTAGACAATCTTACCATTATTCCAACTCAAGGAAGGATCTACAAGGATGACACTAGTGAGGATCAAGAATCCTTTAAAAGGTATGTCACTTGTACATCATTAAATTAGTTTATATGATGATGAAGTTTAAGACAAAGTGTGTATTATGTTATGTTTTGTTCTAGTTTCCTATGGAATTTAGGGATATATGTTTGTGTATGCACTTACCGATTAATATGATAACAAACCTCCCATCCTTAGACCACACTTCTCATCACTCTCAGTAGTGGGTCACCCCCGAGCTGGGACTAAACTCCACTGGGAAAGGGATTCCTAGGCTAGGAAAGGTCAATAGGAAAGTCACACAGTTTAAGAGGAAGGATTCTCTCTCTGGAGCCACTTACGCCCACTACTCACAGATTTCCATTCCCCACATGCCTAGCCCATCCTAGGAGTATAAACCATCACTTTCACATAGTCCATCGACTGCTCCACCTCCCTTACCTTGGCTTTTAGCAATAGGTCGGACCAGAATTCTCAGAGCTCTGTAGCAACTACGGGACTCCCTCCAGGAGAACTCACTTCCTCAGCACACTCTCTCACTTGGAGAGAGTTTCTCAGATGCCTGAAAACCTACTTCTTCAATCCAAAACAACCCCTCTCACCTGGAGAGAGAGTTTCTCACAGGCCTGACAACCTGCCTCTTCAACCACGGGCTTGACAACCCACCTCTTCAAACCACAATAGCTAATTTGGGTAAGGCAAGGGATGAATCAATAAATTACAGAGGTGCACAATGGACATAGGTTCAGCAATGTCGAAAATGGTTGGTTACATACTTTTTTAGTGTGTGAGTGAACTCATGAGGAGAGATGGGACAAACTCATCTAGCATAGCCAAGGTGATGAGAGTGTGAGAGCCCCAAAAACTGTTTGTGCGTGAAACCCCCTGTGTGAATGAGTCAGTTAGTCAGTTTGTTCCTGACAACAACAATTCCCCCCTTAAGTATACATGTGCATGATCCGACACAGATCTCTCATGAAGCGCATTCCTTTCCCTTTAAAAGTCACCCATCCTCCCCAAGGAACTTACGATAAAAACATATCCTTTTAAACAACTTTTGGAATAACAATAAACTATTATTCTCTTTGACTTAAGCCCTTATCCTTAGCCCCTCTTTCCAACCCCTCAACCCCCTCTCCCTTACCTAGCCTAGTGGATATTAGTCCCCCATTCTATTTTATCGTGGTCAGTCTTTTTTATATTAATAATATGAATATTTACATGTACAAAATAAGCTCCTGGACTTTAACACCTAGGCTCTCTGGCCTACTAAACAAAAGCCTACAAAATTATAATTGCTCAGCTCACCAACCTATAAAACATGTTTACAATTCATAATACAACCAGGGCTTGTCCTAGGGATATTACAATCCCCTCCCCTTATTTTTGCAATGTCCTTAGTGAAACTTATTTATACAACATCAGCAAGATTTTCAAAATCTTAAAAAATATGCGGGTACTCATCCCACATAGCATCATCATGCTCTCATGTTGCGTCCTTGAGACCGTACCAGGTCCACTGAACCTTTACAAGCCCTATGGTTTGATTCTGGAGTTGTTTTATCTTTCATTCCAATATGCGCACTAGATGCACTTGCAATATGCCTTCTTTCTCCACCTAAATCACATTTCAATCAATAACATGATTAACATCAGGTATATATTTCTTATGCAATGAAACATGAAACAAATTATGTATAGTCATTGATGCATGAAATGCAAGCCTATATGCAACTGGTCCAATCCTTTCTAGGATTTGAAATGGCCCACAATATCTAGTTGCCAACTTGGAACAGTTTCCCAACTTCAAGGAAATTTTGTTGGATTTCACTTTCAAGAAAACATGATCACCCACTTTAAACTCCCTGTGGGTCCTTTTCTTATCAGCATCACTTTTCTACCTATCTTGGGAAGCCTTCAAATTATGCTTAATATTCAACATTTTCTCCTCCATTTCTTTGAGTAACTCTGGCCCAACCACTGTCCTATCAGTTGGGTTGTCCCAGCTTATTGGTGTGTTTCACTTTCTGCCATAAAGTGCTTCAAACGGGCGCATCTTCAGTGATGCTTGATGCCCATTGTTGTAGGAAAATTCTACCAAGTGTAGGTAGTCTTCCCATTTAGATGGTTTGTCCATCACATACATCCTTAGCATGTCCTCTATCACTTGGTTCACCCTTTTTGTTTTCCCATCAGACTCAGGATGATAGGTTGTGCTAAAGTTCAGATTCGTTCTGAACCCTTTGAATAACCCCTTCCAAAAAATTTGAGGTAAAATTTGAGTCTTTGTCAGACACAATTGTCTTGGGAATATCGTGCAATCGTGCTACTTCCCTCATATAGATATAGACAACATTAGCTTCTTTATGAGTAGTCTTCAATGGAATAAAATGGGAATCTTTCGTAAGCTTATCCACCACCACCATGATGGAATCATGTTGCTTATTTGTTTTGGGTAATCCTGTAATGAAATCCATTTTCACCACTTCCCACTTCCACTCAGGAATGGGTAATGGCTGTAGCAACCATGTTGGGTGCCTATGTTCAACTTTGACCTTCTGACACTGCATACATATAGCAATGTATTCTGCAATTTTCTTCTTCATACCTGGCCAAAAGTAATGCCTCTTGACTGCTGCCACTATTTTATGATATCCAGGGTGCCCAACATAAGGCAAATTATGCATTTCTTTCAAGATAATAATTCTCAATTCCTGGAAATTAGGTACATAAATTCTATTTTTGTACAGGAGTGTTCCATCGGCTTCCAATTTATAATCTTCCACTTTTTGTAGCATCTTAACTTATTGTAGCTTTTCCACCAATTCCATGTACCACAAATCTACATTTGTAGCTTCTGAAATTATGCCTTTAATATCGGTTTGATACATGCTAATAGTCGTAGCATGTAGTTCTTGCACTCTTCTACTGAGTGCATCAACCACTTTGTTCTCCTTTCCTTTCATATGCTTGATATCAAAGTCATACTCACAAAGGAATTCCAACCATCTACTCTGCCTAGCATTCATTGTTGGTTGATCAAACAAATACTTCAGACTGTTATGGTCTGTCCTTAGTTCAAACCTCCTTCCCATGAGGTAGTGCCTCCATTTCTTCAGGGCATGCAATATGGATGCTAACTACAAATCATGAGTTGCATAGTTCTTTTCATGTTCCTTCCTCTTTATGTATTCTTAACATAGCAAAAATCCATTCTAACTGAGGACTCCCCAAAGTCCTTCTTTCCATGCATATGTACACACTACAAAATATTCATTCGGATCTTCAATCCTTAGGATTGGAGCACTGGTTAAAAGTTACTTCAAATGTTGGAAGCTTCTTTCACATTCTTATGTCCATTGAAATTTCTTCTCCTTCCTTTGCAAGGAAGCGATGGGGTAAGCTATCCTTGAGAACCCTGCAATGAACCTTCTGTAATATCCATCTAGACCCATAAAGGATCTGACTTCTGTCACATTCTTCGATGATGACCATTTTCTAATGGCTTCTATCTTCTTAGAATCCATGACTATCCCATCTTTTGAAATGATATGTCCCAAATAATGGATATGCTTTTGATAGAATGAGCACTTGCTCAATTTGGCATACAGTTGGTGGGGTCTTATCACTTGCAACACCATCCTCAAATGATGTTCATGATCTTCCTCTAACTTCAAATACACCGAGATGTCATCCAAAAATACTATGACAATCTGTAAGGTAGCTAGAGAGGTAGTGGGGGGGCGAAGCATTCATTAAAGACAGAAAGTCATCATGGGAAGAGAATTGACCCCATTGGGTAGATCTAAAATTGCAAGGTGATGCTTTCATTTGGTGGAAATCACTTGATTATAAGGAGATGATGACACTTTTCAATGGAAAATTTGAAAAAATATTGTTAGACAAGTGGTCTTATGGAAAAAAATAAGGATACAGAGAGAAACAAGAGTTTATTTTCATGTGACAAATCTATATTACAGGTTCATGGTTGTATTCATAAAGAAAATGTCATTGTTTCTATTAACCCTAGTTGCATGCATAATTTTATCAATGTTCAGTTGGTTAATAGATTGCAAGTTCCGGTAAAGAATATTCAAAGCACACAGGTTGAGGGTAAAAATGTTCAAATTTTTAAAGATTTGAAGATTACCATGGATAAATATGTGTTGCATTCAAATTTGTATGCTATGGATATGGATGAAGTAGATATTGTTTTGGGATATCCTTGGATATAATCAGTGGGTACCATTAATATTAATGTGAAAAAGAAGGTTTTGAAGTTGTGGTACAAGAAAAAGAAAATCACATTGTAGGATGTGTCTCTTAGTAATAAAGATGGGCCCATGGAAACTAGCAAAGAAGTTATTTTCGAGTCGGAATTTGAATCAGAGGTAGAGTCTACAGAAGGAGATGAAGGAAAACTACAAGAAGGACATAATCGGGAAGCTAAGGAGGTCATTGACTCAAATGCACAAAGTGTTGCAGATTTGAAGAAAAAATAACAAATTCCTATAGTTGTTGTATATCGCCATCCACATCATATGGTGACACAATAGTTATCAAGGAAAGGGTGTCTGCATCCACACTTTTATGCACCAGCAGGGCACTAGGCAAGAAACCAATCAAGAGGTGCATGGAGGACTACCTCTCTAGCGACCTTACACAAACTTGTCTAGGTATTCTCTGAATACACCATTCATTAGGCACATGAAAACAATGGGTGCATTTGATAATCCAAATGGCACCACTGTGAATTCAGAATGAACATACCTTTTTCTGAAGGTGTTCTTGTTTATGTCTTCATCCTTTATCCTTACCTGGTGGTACCCTGATATGAGATCTAATTTTGAAAATATCTTGGCATCCTTCAACTAATCAAAGAGATCATCGATCCTTGGCAATGGATACTTTTTCTTAATAGTCACTTTGTTTAACTGTCTGAAATCGATGCACAATCTTAGTGTCCCATCTTTCTTCTTCACGAACAGGATCAGGGCACCCCAAAGTGACACACTTGGGCGTATATACCCCTTCTTCAGAAGTTATTCAAGATTCAAATGCAATTCTTTTAGATCTGGTGTACTCATTCTGTAATGATTTTTTGACATTGGAGCTGCTCCATGCATCTGGTTTATAGAGAAATCAATATCTCTCTTCGAGGGTAGTCCAGGTACCTCTTGGAATACATCTTCAAAATATTTTAATACTGCATGGTCTTCCATATGAGCTGCAAATATTTGGCATCCCTTCCTGTAACACTTCTTCAGTTGCATTGCTGAGATTTCTCTGACAGTAACTACCCTTGGGATTCCCTGCACTTTCCTTAGGTTTCCTTCCTCATCCAGGTAAGTGAATGCCTTGTTACAACAGTCTAATATGGCATGGTGTTGGTCCAACCAATCCATCCCAATTATACAGTCATAGGAACCTAAAAGTAAGATGTTTAATTTGGACCTTGTGCTCAATCCATTCATGTCCACTGGACATGACTTACCAACTCAACTACCTTTCTCTTATCTCCTGTAGCCAGCTGCACTAACCAAGATTTTCCATGCTTTCTTCTTGGAAAATGAAAACTTTCCACCATTCTAGGATCTATATAACTATGACTAGCTCCTGAATCAATTAAAATAGTAATGGTTTGGTTGTTGATCATACCTTCCACTTCAATCATATGTGATTGATATTTTGCTTGATTGTTGTCCAGAACTGCATAGATCCTTGGTACACTTCTGCCCATGTAATCCACTGTTTCTTCTTGTTGAACATTTTTCACAACTCTCACTTTTTCATTTCTGTGGGGGAAATCTTTGTACCTATGATTTCCTTTACAACCCCAACATTCCATAGGTGTATGTATTGGCATTTTCCCACCTACTTCAGCCTTCCTGGTCTCTCTAAAAGATGGTTTTCCTTGAGGAATGTTTCTGAAAAAGGATGGCTTAGTTCCCTTCTTCCTCTGATCCAACTTGAATTTCATCTTGTCTTCCCAAGCCTTCTGGAGAGTGGGGTTTTCTCTTTGTTTCTGATATAAGAATTTTTTTCTCCTTATAGTTTCTCTTGAATTTTTCTCATACAAGAATTTCATCTTGTCTTCCCAAGCCTTTCATAGATTTTTTCTACCTTCACTTGATACATTGCAATTCTTCCTTTTGCATGAGAGGAATAATTCTGCATTTGGAAATATTTCCTCATGCCAATC
The DNA here is from genome assembly GCA_009831015.1 of Picea engelmannii. NCBI lineage: Eukaryota > Viridiplantae > Streptophyta > Pinopsida > Pinales > Pinaceae > Picea > Picea engelmannii. The sequence continues at coordinate 21,626 of ML842379.1, read as the reverse complement.
AACCATGTATCAGCATCTTCCTACTTCTTGTTCTCTTTGTCAAACATAGGAGGTTTAATCTTGTTCATTTCACCCTTCAGTTCATCCACTCTAGAACTCTTATTCTTTCTAGTAGGAGATGGGCTTGAACTACCATGTGCCCTCCTCTTGGAGTTCCCTTGGAAGTGATCATGGTGTCTGCCAACACTCCTTGATTTTATCTTTTCATCAGGAGACTCATGACTTCCCAATTTACTGGATTCACTCTCCTTATCCAATTTATTTTCTATCCTTTTGAGGCTCTGTATCAACTTTATGTTGAATTCTCCCTGTTGTTCCCTGGCTTTCATGAGCTTTCTGTTATCTTCTCGATGAGTCTGGACATATTTATGCAATATTTCAATGATCTTCATCATGTTTCCCTCCTTATCTATCTCTTCTCCATGCCCATTGGAGTTCACTCCTTCAACTCCCAAATGGACATCTATTCCTCTAGCTTCATTCTCTGAACTGGAATTATTTTGTGCCTCCTCCATTTCTCTACACTAAGCGACAATTCGGTTCGATTTTGACAATTGTTAACTCTACAAACACAATGTGAAGTCAACCGAAATTTGTCAGGCCATCAATCCTTAACAAATTCCACAGTATTCATAAACCAATCTGATTCAAGGAAACTTTAAGATTGCATTCTGCGATTCTCGAGCAATCAAGAATCCTCGCAGATCTTTTCTTTCTGAGCTCTTCTCTCTTCTGCAATAATTTTTTGGCACTAGCCCCTTTCTCTTAGCCACCAACCCATGCAACCACGAGCTATGGCCAAGCGTTAGGTCGATGGGAACTTATTTGGGACTTCAGGCCTCTAGCTTCAAAAGTTTTCAAAGCACATCACAACAAATCTCTCAGAGTTCTGGATTGACGAACTCATGAAGTAGGGTGGATCAACAGTCCACAACTACCCGGCATCCAATGAATGACACACACTGTGGAACTTTAGGCATCTAAGCCCCGAGACTTCAGAGCTTCAGAGATTTGGGACTTCGGAGGATTTCACATCCGCACACCCCCAACACCTTGAACCATTAATATCCTAACACTTCCATGTCACCTTTGGTGACGTCATTACATCTCGTCACCTCGACATTATGAAAGTTTTGAAAGTTCTTCCTTTCATTCCCTTACGAACCATTCTTCCAGAGTATCAAGTCTCAGAACTTTTCAACTAGAACCACTCATCCACTGGGACCCATAGTTTTCGTACTTGAACTGAGATACCAAATAGTCACATCACTTAATGCCTTTCAAATTGTGGGGGCATGCATCCGCGGTTTGGAGTAACCCGCCTTTCGCCTCGCAATTCTTCTGACGCTGACAAGTAACCCCACGGTGAAACCGTTGTTTGTATTGCAGGACTGCCATGGGGAATTAACTCCCATGAAACTTAGGTCCCCGCAATGCCTCCTGGTCGTCGATCTTGATGTATCATGATCAACGTCAATGTGAACCCACCAACCTTTAACTATGTTATGCAACCTCAGGACCCACATAGTACAACTGTCAACATTCTAGGTGTGGGCACGTGGCAGGTATAAGAGAGGTCCACGTCACCTCTAGGTGACATCATTATGAATCACCACTTTGTCTCTTCGGGGCTTCAGATCTTTGGGCTTCATAATTTCTCTCCTCAGCACACACTTATTCTTCCGAATGCTGAAATCCAAAACAACCCAATCTGCTGACACAAGTCCCTTTTGACGAACGGTCCGGATTACTCTGAACTTCGGAGCTTCGAGAGTTCTCTATCCTTCATACCATGCCATAACTTCCACCATTGGCTTGATCCAATGGTTCTGGTCCAACTTCATCCCAATCCAAGGGTCGAGCTCTTCCCCTCAAATCTACAGTGTAGATCCACTTCGGGGACTTCGGGCTTCGGGAGTTTCAACCTCTCCACACTCATTTTCTCCCGAAGTGATTTCACCCAAAGTCCATGGATTCCCACCACATATCCTCTCTCTCAGATCGATGATACAGACAGACTTCGTTACTTTGCAGATTTCCAAAGGAACTCACAACTAACCGCCTCACAATTTTTCCAGATCTGACAGTCGAGAATTGTCCTCCTTCTCCTGAATAGATTCCAACGACCCACATTACTCTGCGGCCCAATAGCACGTATGTCATGATTTTATAATACCGCTACACCTCCTAATATTCGTCTCTTGAACACCTTTCTCCTTAGAGGGTTGCTTCAACACTTAGTCGACTTTCAGATCTGTGCACTCCTGACAAAATATCTTCGCGTTCCTTCACGAGAAAACTCAAGATATTTATCCCGAGATTTTTTGAGTCAAAGACTCTATAGACACACTCCTTGCACCCAAGGATGCTCTAAAACTTGAATTTTGTCCCTTTTGACAACAATTCACTCTAAAATCTTTGTCTCGTTAACCACTAACATGGCCCATCTAGGCTCAGTGTCAAAACCATGGCTCAGATACCAATTTGTAACATCCCCAACCACCAACAGGCCAAGAAAATCCACTACTCGTACACTTCACTTAGCTTTGATACCAATTTGTAACGTCCCCAACCACAAATAGGTCGGGAAATGTCATAGAGGAACATATGTGTGTGTGTGTGTGTGTGTGTGTGTGTGTGTGTGTGTATAACTTGCATTTCTAATGAATTTAAAACAAATAACACAGAATTACTACTAACATACAAACTCAAATGGAATTGACAGTAATTCCTACATGCAATGGAACACATGATAACATTTCAAGAATCACAGACATTCATAAAATACATAATTAAGCACGGAAATGATACTTATATTTTAACTGGAGAAAAAAACACCAACTGCATGCAGACCTTCCACAAACCTCCTAGCCTTAGACCAAACTACTCATGACTCTCAGCAGTGGGTCACCCCTGAGTTGGGACTAAACTCCACTGGGCAAGGGATTTCTAGGCTAGGCAAGGTCAATAGAAAATTCACACAGTTTAAGAGGAAGGATTCTCTCCTAGGAGCCACTTACGCCCACTACTCATAGACTCTCATTTCCCACATGCATGTCCCACCCCAGGAGTATACACCTTTACTGTCACACAGTCCATCAATTGCTCCACCTCCCTTACCTTGGGCTTCAGTAATAGGCCAAACCAGAATTCTTAGATCTTTGTAGCTGCTACAGGCTCCCTCTAGGAGAAATCACTTCCTCAACACACTCTCTCACCTGGAGAGATTTTCTCACAGGCCTGAAAACCTTCTTCTTCAATCCATGAAAACCTATCTCACCTGGAGAGAGAGTTGCTCATAGGCCTGACAACCGAACTCTTCAACCACGGGCTTGAAAACCCACCTCTTCAAACCAAAATATCTAAGTCAGGTAAGGAAAGGGACAACTTAGTAAATTATATAGGTGCATAATGGCCACGTGTTCAACAATGGCATAAATGGTTGGTTGCGTGCTTATTCAGTGTGTGAGTGAACTCATGAGAAGAGATGGGGCATACTTGTCTAACATAGCCAAGGTGGTGAGAGTGTGAGAGCCCCAAAAACTATCTATGCATAAACCTTCCAGCATGAGTGAGTTAGTCAGTCATTCCATGCCCAACAACAAGAATTCCCCCCTTAATTTTGCATGTGCGTGAGCCGACACCTGTCGCTCATGAAGCACATTCCTTTCCCTTTTAAAGTCACCCATCCTCCCCAAGGAACTTAGGATAAAAACATATCCTTTTAAACATCTTTTGGAATAATAATAAATTATTATTCTCTTTCACTTAAGCCATTAATCTTAGCCTCTCTTTCCAATCTCTCATCCCCCTCTCCCTTACCCAGCCTAATGGAGCTTAGTCCCCAATTCTCTTTTATCGCGGTGGGTCTACATGCGATGATGTTTTTATATTAATAATATGAATATTTACATGTACAAAACAGGTTCCTAGCCTTTAATACCTAGGCTCTCCGGCCTACTAACACATAAGCCTAACAACATATAATTGATCATCTCACCAGACTACAAAACATGTTTAAAATTCATAATGAAATTGGGGCTCATCCTAGGGATATTACACACAGTCTAAGGCAGAGTGTTAAACTCTATATTCCTTGACTAACTCATAGGAACTCCATTTTCTCTCCATGTAGTTTCTGTGACCTCAGCTTTATTCTTTTCAGATGCTATCCCTTCAACTCCCATGTCTAAGCACTAGGATCATGGCTAAACCCCTTGTCTGCAAATCAATGGTGTAGATTCATTTTTCCCTGGATCCAATGGCTGCAAGGGATTATGGAACCTCAACTAGCTTGTGATTTAATTCTCCTTCTGAACTCTGCAATGAATACGGGTCGTCTGATCTACGATCAGATCCCAAACTCAAAACAACTCTATATTGAATTTAAATTATGGGTACAGATATCAACATTAACTCATGTGCATATGCAATATATGCAATGATCGAGGGTCGTCGATCATAGCCCTCGATCGATTTTAACCACATGATTTCTAGATAATAATAGTGCCAACACATAAATGTTTGATCGAGAATTTAGATTGAGAACTTGATTTTCCAAATCTAACCATCGAACCCAATCACAGTACGAGTTTGCGTGGAAGTAACACATGGGTTCCTTGCAGGTCCACCCACTGAACATTTAGATATCAATGATTCACAATGATTGTGGAATCCCCAATGTGCTTTCTCTTTATTAGAGAGTTCAATCTTTGATATATGAAAAGTGCTCACTCAACTCTTTTAATCATGGTCGTTGATCATCCACCCTGACGGTATCAACAGTGTAGGTTATTTGTGGGTCGTGAACTAGCACACCCGTTAATTACACCATGCCCCGCAATGAATACGGGTCGTCTGATCTACGATTAGACCCCAAACTCAAAACAAAACTATATTGAAATGAAATTACAGGCACAGGCTCTGTCGTTAACCCGTGTGCCCATTTGATCTTCGCAATGAATATTGGTCGTCTATCTTATCGAACGAATGGCATTTGATCTTTTAAATCCAGTAGATATTGAAGTCAATATGAAAAATGAGATCGGTTTCCTTTTGATGAATGGCTCGTGTTCATCTTCTCTATTAGGCTCTCAATTATCCTGATTCGATCAGGGTTTTATTCATGAATTATACTCTACTTGGGTATCTGAGGCATACATCTTCCTTTTCTTAACATGGATTCAACCAAGCCTATTCAATCAAACATTCATTAGTCTTCTATTCACTACATAATGCTTTCAAAAATGTAATACAAGACTCATATATATATATATATATATATATATATATATATAATCTTGTAGCTCATTGCTTAGTTCTCAGCAGTTATTAAGGTTGTGACTCTGACCTCCTGACAGAGTTTTCACATAGTTCTTCCATAGGAAACTCCCTCATCATGCAACTTCCTTACTGCACATCCATCACTATCTGTAATGGCCTCAACCTTGAGCTATCTTTAGTTGTTTGCCAAATATTCCCTAAGGAATATAAACATGCATCTTTGTCATGCACCCAAATTATGTATCCATACATATTCTGGTTTTGTTAACTTACATCCATTATGTACTTAACCATATGCATAATCAAAAGTCTATGTGTAGCTTCCATGGGTATATTTCACAGCCTACATATATATTTATTCTAAATTTAGTCAACTCATGATTGTTCAAACTCATTCTTATGTGATCCTCAAGGCATAATCAGTTGCCTCTTATCCTGACAATAGACCATCCTTGCTCATTTACTCTTTCATTTATTTATACTCATATTTCCTGAGGGAATGGAGCGCATTACCCTTAATCTATCACTCAAAACAGAACTTTCATGACTCTTCAAAAATGGAGTCAACCATGCCTCCATGGTATTCACTTAATCTTGGCAAGTGCAATTCTTGCCTTACATATCAGTCATCAAGGCAGCCATATCGTGCCTTTAGTATACATATATCCTTACATCATATAAGTGCATCACTTTCATGTTTAATATCATTCATACCTAACTGGTATTACTATCAGGCTTCATATCAAGAAGTTTCGCAATTCATTAAATCCATGAATTCAAGCATAAACACACACAAACCTAACCAAACATTCATCATGCAAGCTCATTGCTTACACCCTTTCCATGTCATGCATGCATATGGGCATCTCAGACTTCCAGATCCTCCTCCAAGGATATTTCTTCCATTCTTATGAAAA
>ML842379.1:0-15326 GCA_009831015.1 Picea engelmannii | reverse complement strand
CAGTTATTAAGGTTGTGACTATGACCTCCTGACAGAGTTTTCACATAGTTATTCCACGGGAAACTACCTCATCATGCAACTTCCTTACTGCACATCCATCACTATCTGTAATGGCCTCAAACTTGAGCTATCTTTAGTTGTTTGCCAAATATTCCCTAAGGAATATAAACATGCATCTTTGTCATGCACCCAAATTATGTATCCGTACATATTATGGTTTTGTTAACTTACATCCATTATGTACTTAACCATATGCATAATCAAAAGTCTATGTGTAGCTTCCATGGGTATATTTCATGGCCTACATATATATTTATTCTAAATTTAGTCAACTCATGATTGTTCAAACTCATTCTTATGTGATCCTCAAGGAATAATCGATTGCCTCTTATCCTGACAACAGACCATCCTTGCTCATTTACTCTTTCATTTATTTATACTCATATTTCCTGAGGGAATGGAGCGCATTACCCTTAATCTATCACTCAAAACAGAACTTTCATGACTCTTCAAAAATGGAGTCAACCATGCATCCATGGTATTCACTTAATCTTGGCAAGTGCAATTCTTGCCTTACATATCACTCATCAAGGTAGCCATATCGTGCCTTTAGTATACATATATCCTTACATCATATAAGTGCATCACTTTCATGTTTAATATCATTCATACCTAACTGGTATTACTATCAGGCTTCATATCAAGAAGTTTTGCAATTCATTAAATCCATGCATTCAAGCATAAACACACACAAACCTAACCAAACATTCATCATGCAAGCTCATTGCTTACACCCTTTCCATGTCATGCATGCATATGGGCATCTCAGACTTCCAGATCCTCCTCCAAGGATATTTCTTCCATTCTTATGAAAAGCCTCATAGAGATACTCATAACTGAGTTTCCCTCCTAGTTGAGATCTTGCAATCATTCACATGACATCCACGTGGAACTTGAATCAGACATAGTCATAACTAGGTTCCCTTTTCATACGATAATAACTAGTAGGAAAAGACTCTTGTCTCAACCTCCCTAGAACATTACCCAACTTATAAATACAATCTGGTTAATTATAACCATGCCCAAGGTAACAGAAATTAGAATCAACTAAACTAGATTCCAACTTTAACTATAAGGCTACCATCCACCATTGAATGTCAATCTGACCCATTGGGCTTCTAGGAGTGCCCCAACACTTCCTTTACCACATACAGGACCAACATTTAGTCAACCATTTTATATTAATTTTAACAATTTAATGTCTATTACCAATGACCATTTGGACTATCCTTTAAAGCCCAAATGCAATTTTGAATTATGTTATTTACTAAGTATCCTAGTTCAGAAATCCAGAGAACCTTTAGGTCAAGATTGGTCTTGACCATTACACTTATAATTCCTTCTTATGTTCATCAAAACCAAGGATGGAGGCCACTCTTTCCTATATGATGCAGACCCTTGAACCCTCAGGTCGAGGTCCATGCAGGATTGTTCTAAATCTACCCCTTGAGTCTAATTGACTCTTTGATTTCCCTTTAGGGAATCTCTCACACACACGATGGTGTATCCACAGGTCCTTATTAGTATGCCCGTACAATCAAAACATAGAACATCACTCAAATCCCCTAACCTCAATAAATTGGTCGCGCCCCTTTCCAAATTGGGACTTTCCTTTCTTTTCGGGACTTCGAGTTTCACGATTTCACGAATCCTGTTGTCGAGTTCCTAACTCTTCAACCTCCGAAACCCGAAATGCCAAAATGCCGAAAATATTCGACCGCATCCTCCTCCACAGTTGTATCACATTTTGAGACTTCAAAAATTCTAATGCAAATAACCCCGACCTCTTATCTTCGCAACTACCAAAATGTCGAACCCCGATACGTTCAACAAGGCTATCTCCCCAACGAACTTTTCACCAATTTTGGAGTTTCATACTTCATGAATTTGTGAATCCTGGTGCGAGGCTCTTGACTCTCCAACCTTCGAAACCCTAAACTCTGAAATGGTACCTCCAATGGGATCAACAACTATAAGCCTTCCTTTGATCCAACGGCCTTCATGATTTCAGACTTCTGGGTACTGGAAGTTCAAGACTTTCAATCCCAAACCACTATCTCCTCGGGTTCCTGAACCCTGAAACATCGAAATACCAAAACACTATTTTACCAATACTTCACTTTTCATGACTTCGGGTTTTTATTATGTGAAGTGTCCTAAATCCTTGTCAACAGGAATGACTAAACCTCGATCTCTGAAATGTCAAAATGTCACATCAAGGATATTACGGGTTTCACAACTTCGGTGTTTTCACTACAAAGTCCCTTGGCTCCTTGTCATCAAGATTCCCAGTATTCTGAATTCTGAATTACCGAAATCCCGAAGTTCCACACTTCACAATCCTTTTCACACTCCGGGAGTTAGAGTGACCAAGGATTTTGGCTTACACTCTGGACTTACAAACTCTGAATCCCTGAAATGTTTTGGAGGCTCAAAACACATCATGATCAATGGTCCACATTGATTCTTGATACCAAAGTGATGGGTTCATCCTTCCCTATCCACCTTGCAACTGCTCTAGATCCTACGATCCTCTCAACTTTGGGAGTTCTCCTTAGAGAATTATGACCGCTCGTTCCTTCCTTGAATACTTCTACAAAATGAACTAGTTTTCCTCATCTGCACTTGGCTTCTACAAAACGGCTTCACTCTATCTCCCTTTGAACACTTCAAAGGCGCTAACCCTTCTAATCTTTCTCTTGCAACTCCAAACCTTGAAAGGGTTCCTACACGCACTCCTTGCAGAAATCTATCAAATACTTCTGGGTATTTGATTTCTTCGACTATGTGCTTCTATCGGCAACAGCAGTCCTTAAATCCTTCCCTTAGTTGATAAGTCCTAAGACTTCCAATAGCCTGCACACTCCTTGCATGGCTTTTGTGCTTCACCCACACTTCTACTGAAATGAGAACAACGGTATCCCTCCTGAGCTTTCTGAGACAAGACTCAAAACTTCATCGACTCACACCTTGTGGACATTCCACTACACTCCTTGCAGGAACTTCTCTCAGGAAGAGAAACAATTGAAACTCATTCTCTTTCTCTCTCAGACTTCATACATTTAACATGAAATCATACATACACAGCATAGTCCCATAACAAATGCATAACAAAGAGAATAAAACAACCATAAACATACCATTCACCATGTATAAACAGAAAACATCATAACACCATGAAATCTGATTCAAAGCTTCTTATATTAATTCAAAGCTCCTGTACATGGATTCTTCTTTTTCAACTCTCTGCTACAGTTCTCAGAATGATGATAATGTTCATAATACAAGAATGAGGGTGTCTATATCCGTTTTCCCTCCTATGTTCTATAACTTTCTAATCTAACATTCATTTCTACCTACTCTTACATTTAACAGAATTAAATGTCTTAATATACTACAGATGATAGAAATTGCTCAAGATCTATTTACAACCTCCAAGATATAAATGCAAAGTACGCCTTCTTCCTAATTATTACATTAATGCCTTTTAAGTTTAAAATTCAAAACGGTTCTTATGAAAACATGCTCTTTTCTTCCTCCGCACGTCCAACTATTTCTTTGGCTTAGTCACGTGCTTTGGCTTTGCACGATCCTCCTGCATCATACTCCCTCGCTTGAAAATTTTCATGAACTCCTGTTCATGAGCTCTTGCACGATCTGTCCATGCTTTTGAATCTCTGTTTCATCTTCCCAACTAGCATCTTCAACTGGGTGTGCTTTCCACTTGACCAAGTATTCAAAATACTCCTTCCTCTTGGTCTTCTTGTTGACTCTCTTGTCAATTATACTTTCCATCTATGGATTTTCAGCTACAGGCATTTGTTTTGTCCATTGAAACTCTTTCTGTTCACCTTCTGCTCCTACTTCCTCAACTTTGTAAGGGTACAAATCTGCAACATTGAATATCTGTGAAATTTCGATCCCATCGGGTAATTCAATCTCATATGCATTTTCCCCAAATTTCTTTATGACCTTGCATGGTCCAATCTTTTTCATATTCAACTTGTTATATGTCCCCCTTGGGAATCTCTCCTTCCTTAGATGTGCAATAATCAGATCGCCAACTTCAAATTGAATTTATCGCCTGTGTTGATCTTCTCTACGCTTGTATTCTTGGCTTGAGCTCTGCAATCGCTCCTTGACTCGGTTGTGAAGCTCCTTCAATGCATCTACAAAATTCTATGCACTAGCACTCCTAAATTCATTTCGTTCTGAATCTTTCAATTCAGAAACTCCCCTTGGCTGCATTCCATATACAATTTGGAATGGACTCTGCCCTGTGCTCCTGTTGAGTGAGTCATTATAAGAAAACTCTGCCTTTGGCAGAATGTGATCCAACTGACTATGGTGTTCAGTCACTAGGCTCCTCAACAAATCTCCCAAGATTATGTTCACGACCTCTGTCTGTCCATCCGTCTGAGGATGATATGCTGAGCTAAAAGACAAACTTGTTCCCAACTTCTTCCATAAAGTCCTCTGGAAATGTCCCACGAACTTGGTATCTCGATCAAAAACTATACTCCTTGGCAAGCCATGAAGTCTAACAACTTCTTTGAAAAACAGATTCACAATGTGAGTTGTGTCACTGGTTTTCTGGCATGGTATGAAATGGGCCATCTTAGAAAATCTATTGACTACCACAAAGATAGAATCATATCTTCTTTCTGTCCTTTGTAGTCCCAATATAAAATCCATGCTCACTACATCCCATGGTCTTTCTGGTATGGGTAATGGTTGATATAACCCTGTGTTCTGCCTCTTCCCTTTTGTGTGCTGACAAATTCTGCATCTGTCCACAAATTTCTTAACATCTATCCTCATCCCTAGCCAAAAATATAAGCCATTCAACTTGGAGAATGTCTTATCATGACCAAAGTGTCCGGCCAATCCTCTAGTGTGTTTTTCCTTCAGCAAATTCTCCCTCATGGAGCATTTTGGAATACATAGTTGATTGCCCCTGAACAATAATCCATCCCGGATCATGTATTCAATCCATTGGGTTCTGTCCCTGAGAATTGGATTCTCAGATTCCTCATATGCTTCCTTAAAATATTGGTCATCCCTGTACATTTCTTTGAGATTATCAAAACCCAAAGTTTTGACTCTAAATTCCTGCATAAGCAAACATTTCCTTCTTAAAGCATCAACAACTTTGTTAGCAGTTCTAGAAATGTGCTTAATCACAAAAGTAAAATTCTGCATGAATTCAACCCATTTCGCATGTTTTTGGTTCAACTTCTCCTGTTGGGTCATGAATTGTAAAGCATGATTATCACTGTACAAAACAAACTCTTTAGGAATCAAATAATGTCTCCATTTATTCAATGCTTATATGACTGCATAAAATTCCTTGTCATATGTGGAGTATTTAACCTTCGCTTCATTCAGTTTTTCACTGAAGTATGCTATCGGTTTGTCATATTGGCTCAAGACTGCTCCTATTGCAAATCCACTCGCATCACACTTGACCTAAAATGTCTTGCTTAAATCTGGCAGAACCAAATATGGTTGCTCAATGATCTTCTTCTTCAGCAGATTGAAACTCTTCTTTGTTTCCTCTATCCAGTGAAAAGATTTATGTCTTTTCTTCACCGTATCCATCATTGGTGTGCTAATTCCACTGAAATTTCGGATGAACTTCCTGTAGAAACTTGCCAATCCATGGAAGCTTTGAAGTTCAAATACATTCTTTGGTTATGGCCAATTCTTAATTGCATTCACCTTTTCTGGATCCATCTTCAACTCATTCACAGAGATAACAAAACCCAAATAAATGAGTTATGTCCTCATAAATGATGATTTCTTCATATTAATCAGCAATTTCTCTTGTTGTAATATCCTCATCACTGCAGATAAATGCCTTAAGTGTTATGCTTATGTCTTGCTGAAAATTAATGTATCGTCAAGATATACAATGATGAATTTTCCTATGAAATCCTTCAGGACTTCATTCATCAATCTCATGAAAGTATTGGGTGAATTTGTTAACCCAAATGGCATGAAAAGCCATTCATATAGCCCCTCATTCATCTTGAATGTTGTCTTCCATTCATCCTCTTCTCTCATGTGAATTTGATGGTATCCACTTTTCAAGTCAATCTTTGAAAACAATCTTGTGCCACTCAAGCAATCCATCAAATCGTCCATCCTTGGCAATGGAAATCTGTATCTGATGGTGATCTTATTGATCTCCCTTGAGTCTGTAGACATTCTCCAACCTCCATCTTTCTTTGGGCTGAGCACTGTTGGAATAGCGCACGGACTCAAGCTCTCTCTAATCAATCCTTTGTCCATTAAATCCTGGACATGTCTCTTGAATTCTTCATTTTCCTGCAGTGTCAATCTGTAAGCTACTTTGTTTGGTAAACTAGCTCCAAGCATAAGATCAATGTGATGACTTATACTCCTGATCAGTGGCAACGAACAAGGTAGTTCATCCACTACTATATCAACGAACTCTTCCAGCAACTTTTGGATTTCCTCTGGTAAATCATCCACTCTTGTACTGGTCAAAACAATTCTAGGCTTCCTGACCACAATAAATTGTGTGTCTTCCTTCTTATTTACCTCATTAAGAAGTTCCTTCAAACTCATGAGAAGTACAGTGTTTCTCACCTTTGATTTCACTTCTTTGTCCTTAATCGGCAACAACATGTGCGTTCTCCCATTTTTCTCCAGGGCGTACGTGTTCTTTCTCCCATCATGAATCACTTTCCTATCATATTTCCATGGTCTACCCAGCCATAGATGACAAACATACATCGGAATGACATCACATAATATTTCATCCTTATATCCTCCTATTTTAAATTCAACTAAACATTGTTTAGTGACATTTACCTGATGTCCTTTTTGTAGCCATGAAACTTTGTATGGGCTTGGATGTACAACAGTCTCCAGCTCCAGCTTTTCTACCATCTCTGTAGAAACAAGATTGTTTGTGCTACCGTTGTCCACGATGACTTTGCATAATCTATCTTTTGTTTTGCAAGTAGTCTGAAACATACTGTTCCTTTGGGCTAGGTTCTCTGCCTCCTTTTCTAGCGTTAAGAGAACTTTCCTCATCATTAAGGATCTTCCACCCTCAACATATTCTACCTCAACATTCCATCCTTGAGCTTCGACAATGTGAGTCTCACCACCTTCTTTTTTTCTGTCTGGACACTGATAAGATTTATGCCCGATTTTCCCACAGACAAAACATTTCACTTCACCTCCTCAACCTCTTCCTCTTCCTCTAGCTCGAGGAAAAGTGTTTCTATCAGCATATTTCCCTCTCTGTGAGCTTCCTCCTCCCTCATGTTGATTTTGAGGTTTCTTCCCTTTTTCTTTAGATTTCTGAATTTTGTGTTGGGCAATTGTTTTGCCTCTGGCTTGACTTCTGCCTCAGCCTCTTTGACCTTTCTTTCAGCTCATCTTCTCTTCAGCTTTCAGATCCATATGATAAGCATCTTCTACATTCCTAAGGGTCATCATGCCCATCTCATATTGAATGTCATATCTCAGACCATTCATGTACCTGACAACTTTTTCATCATCGCTTTCCCGATGACCTGCTCTGATGTTTATTTTGTAGAAATATTCAGTGTATTCCTTCACTAACATCATCTTCTGTCTCAAATTCTGCATCCTCCGAAACAGATTGATTTGATAATCCTTGGGTATGAATTTGGATTTCATCTTCGCAACCATTCTATCCCAACTTTTGATTTTTTTGCTTGCCTTTGCAGCATCTGTCAACCTGCAGTTCATCCCACCATAGTGTTGCATGCCCTTTAAGTCTAGTAACAACATGTTTGAGCTTCTTGTCTTCCTTGAAATCCTCATAGTCGAAGTATTTATCTAGATCTCTAATCTAGTCTAGAATCTCTTCAACATCCAGGTTTCCCTCATACATGGGAATCTCCATTTTTTCTTTGTACTTATCCTTGCAACGGCCCTGAATAGGCGTTCGTCTGCAACATCTTTGACTACGAATTCCTCTCCTTTGTGTCCAGCTTCATTTTCACTTTCAGCCTCGATGAAATCCCCAGCGTCAATTGTGCGCCTTTATGTTGTCTCCATAACATCAATCCTAGCACGTAACTCATGCATTTCTCTTTCCACTGTTGGATCAGGCATTTCCACTGGCCTATCTCTTCTTCTCGGAGGCATGGTTGTAGAATGTTCCTCTATTCTCTCTGCTAGAGAAATCAAAGACTTGTTCTACAGCTCTGATACCAAATTGATGCAAACCCTCGAACCCTCAAGTTGAGGTCCACACAGGATTGTTCTAAATCTACCCCTTGAGTCTGATTGACTCTTCGATTTCCCTTCAGGGAATCTCTCACACACACGATTATGTATCCACAGGTCCTTATGAGTATGCTCATATGATCAAATGAAGAACATCACTCAAATCCCTTGACCTCAATAAATTGGTTGCGCCCCTTTCCAAATCGGGACTTTCCTTTCTTTTCGGGACTTCATGTTTTGTGATTTCGTGAATCTTGTTGTCGAGTTCCTAACTCTTCAACCTCTAAAACCTGAAATTATGAAATGCCGAAAATCTTCGACCACATCCTCCTCCACAGTTGTATCGCATTTCACGACTTCATAAATTCTAATGCAAAGAACCCTGACCTCCTATCTTCGCAACTGCCAAAATGCCGAACCCCGATGCGTTCAGCAAGGTTGGCTCCCCAATGAACTTTTCAACGATTTTAGAGTTTCGGACTTCATGACTTTGCAAATCCTGGTGTGAGTCTCTCGGCTCTCCAACCTTCGAAACCTCAAACTATGAAATGGTACCTCCAATGGGATCAACGACTATAAGCCTTCCTTCGATCCAATGGCCTGCGTGATTTCGGACTTCTGGGTACCAGAAGTTCGAGACTTTTGATCCCAAACCATTGTCTCCTCAGGTTCCCGAACCCTGAAACACTGAAATACTGAAACACTATTTCACCAATACTTTTCTTTCGCGACTTCGGGTTTTTCTTATGTGAAGTGCCCTGAATCCTTGTCAACAGGAATGTCGAAACCTTGATCTCTGAAATGTCAAAATGCCACTTCAAGGATATTACAGGTTTTGCAACTTCAGGGTTTTCACTACAAAGGCCCCTGGCTCCTTGTCATCAGGATTCCCGGTATTCTGAATCCCAAATTACTGAAATCTTGAAGTTCCACACTTCACAATCCTTTTCTCGATCCGGGAGTTAGAATGACCAAGGATTTGGGCTTACACTCCGGACTTACAAACTATGAATCCCCGAAATGTTCTGGTGGCTCAAAATAGATCATGATCAATAGTCCATGTTGATTCCTGATACCCAAGTTATGGGTTCATCCTTCCCTATCCACCTTGCAGCTTCTTTGTATCCTACGATCCTCGCAACTTCGGGAGTTATCCTCAGAGAATTCTGACCGCTCGTTCCTTCCTTGAAGACTTCTGCGAAATGAACCAGTGTTCCTCGTCTGCACTTGGCTTCTGCAAAACAGCTTCTCTCTATCTCCCTTTGAACACTTCAAAGGCACTAACCCTTATGAGATTTCTCTTGCAACTCCAAACCTTGAAAGGGTTCCTACACACTCCTTACGAAAATCTATCAAATACTTCTGGGTATTTGATTTCTTCGACTCTGTGCTTCTGTCGGCAACAACAGTCCTTAAATCCTTCCCTTAGTTGATAAGTCCTAAGACTTCCAACATCCTGCGCACTCCTTGCATAGCTTCTGTGCTTCACCCACACTTCTACTGAAATGAGAACAATGGTATCTCTCCTGAGCTCTATGAGACAAGACTCAAAACTTCATCAACGCACACCTTGTGGACGTTCCACTGCACTCATTGCAAGGACTTCTCTCAGGAAGAGAAACAATTGAAACTCATTCTCTTTCTCTCTCATACATCATACACTTAACATGAAATCATACATACATAGCATAGTCCCATAACAAATGCATAACAGAGAGAATAAAACAACCATAAACATACCATTCACCATGTATAACTAGAAAACATCATAACACCATGAAATCTGATTCAAATCTTCTTATATTAATTCAAAGCTCCTGTACATGGATTCTTCTTTTTCAACTCTCTTCTATAGTTCTCAGAATGATGATAATGTTCATAATACAAGAATAAAAGAATGAGGGTGTCTATATTTGTTTTCCCTCCTGTGTTCTATAACTGTCTAATCTAACATTCATATCTACCTACTCTTACATTTAACAAAATTAAATTCCTTAATATACTACAGATGAGAGCAATTGCTCAAGATCTGTTTACAACCTCCAAGCTATAAATGCAAAGTTCACCTTCTTCCTAATTATTACATTAATGCCTTTTAAGTTCAAAATTCAAAACGGTTCTTATGAAAACGTGCTCTTTTCTTCCTCCACACATCTAGCTATTTATTTGGCTTAGTTGCGTGCTTTGGCTTTGCACAATGCTCTTGCATCACTATAGGATTGACTATCATTTCCCAAGAAATACTAGGCTTCCTTTGTCACAAACTAGCATGATTCAATATCGTTGGGTAAAATCCCAACTGTAATTTAAATATGCATCCTTCTACTCAAGGAACTTATGCAGATGATTTATGTTTGGAAGTAACATTCTCCATGGGCTCATATTAGACTTGGTAACCAAATATTATGACCATACATCAGCATGTATAATTTCACAGTGAAGTCAACTTCTTTATTTGGGAATGTTAGCAACATACAGTTCCAATTTCCAAAACATTTCTCAACAATAAAGGATTTAATTCCTCTCTTCAGTAGGGGTTTTCTAATCCTCTAAATATGTTTATTTTCTAGTGACTCGTCCATGATCCCAAGAAGTCCAAGTGTTGTAACCATGCTCTGATACTAATTTTTAACACACCTATGGTGGGTAATCAAATTTTTGTTCTTCTTAGGAGAATAAATACCCTCATTCGAGGTCTCTATTCCATTCTTAGAAATCTTCCAGAGCTTTCTAGCCACAATCTCCATGCTTCGAAATGAGGTCAAAGATGGCAGATATACTCTCCCAAGTTCCTTGAGTTATTTCATCCCCCTATACTTTCATATGACCGTAGTCTATGACCAAACTCCAAGACAACAGACACCAAGATGACCACCATGTGAATCCTCTGGAGTGGAAAACCTCTGAAGTTCACAATCTGACGTCGCATGTCCTCAGGTATTTCAATGGACTTGGTTTACTTCAGGACTTTGGTGTTTGGGGGTTTCAAACATTCCTCCACCTTTTTCCTTCAAAGTACTCCATACCCAAAGTTATAGATCAAGTGCCCTACATCCCTCATGATCGACGATTATGATCGTCTTCGGGACTTCGGTGTTCGGGAGTACCAAGAACTCCAACTCTTTTTCTATTAGAATGTTTTCTTCTAAAGTTAAGGATCGCGCACCATGCATCCCTCTCATTTGACGGTGGGGATCCACTTTGAGTGTCCCTCTACTCCACATTGATTTCTCCCTACTTCTGATGTACGCAATCTACTGACGCATGTCTCTCGCAGATCGACGGCTATAAATTACTTCACCTCTTCAATATTTGGGAGTTTCAACCTCTCCTCACTCACTTTCTCCCATAGTGATTTCACCTAAATTCAATGATCTGTCGAAGCGTGTGTGTCTCTCTCAAATCCATGGTCATGATTTACTTCACGATTTCTCAACTCACATGACCCCACTTTCCTCTGAAGTGGCTATCTCCTGAAATGGAAGATCTACTGACACATGTCCTCAGCTGACGAACGGCTCAGATGAAATTCGACTCTTTGGCCTTCAGGAGTTCTTGTTCAACACATTTCATTTTCTCCCGAAGTGATTTCACTCAAAGCACAGGATCTGACGACACCTTTCCCTTTGGCTTGGATGACTCAAATCTTCTTAGGCTCTTTGACTCGTAACTTCCGCTCAAGTATCCTTTGGATCCCAGTGTGTGCCACTCTGAGAGTGATATCTAGAAACCTCGTCACTCGACACATGGTCTCCCACAGGATCTCGATGTTGATACTCACATCCCCATGATAAAACGGTCGTGAGGTATCCTGAAAGATCCTTAGATCCATGATCCACATCAACTTTGGGAACTCGGGACATCGAAGGTTTTGGTGCTACCAAACCTCTTTCCTCCCGAAGTCGTCAATGTTGAACTAACTATATTGTAGATCTAATGGTCTGAATAGTTCCCAGGCATCCTCAGACCTATGACCTAGATTAACTTTAGGACTTCAGGGGGTGTCACCTCATGTGCAACGAATATGCTTGATTCACTGGACTCATGAAGTCTGAAGGGTTCTAAGGGTTAACACCTGCATTCTTTCTCCATATTCAATGATCGTGAAGAACTTCAGCTTCTCCCGAACTAATCTCATCCATTCGTCCTTCAAACAAAAGTATCTCTTCTTTTAGGGGATTGAAACTCGTTATTCTACCTGAGTTCTATCATCTCCTTAACTACTTAAGTATTTTTCACTAATTCTCCTGAACTCAATGCTTAGAGAAATCCTCCGCGCACCTATTACGCTCATCTATCATCCTTATAACTTAAGGGTTCTCAATCTCTTCCCACCTCGCAGAGATCCTATGCATACATGCACTATCTCTCATGAGATTTAACAGATTCCTTCCTCCAAGGAACTCAGAATGACTAGGAGCATTGAAATGCACACATGAAACTGTGCCCAAGGTCGATGAACTCATAGTTCATTGCTCTAGTTTAAGCCATCACAAGGTTCAAGCAATTACGAGTACAAGTCATGTCTGAACCATAAAAATTCTTACTCGCCTAAATACACAATCAAGCATAAATAAAAGTGATACGGTATAACCATTAAGAAGACGTGCACATCCTTGAAGCATTCATATGATATCCAAATTTAATCTAAAGTTACAGTCCAATTACACAGGATATGAGAATACTTATCTATTATAGGTGGAAGCCAACTAACTAATTGTCAGTATTCGCCTCTCCACCCAACCATAGGCTCAGAGGCATTTATTATTATCACTCTGGCCACCCCCGTGCCAAGCCATGATATCACTAGGTAACTCTCGTAGTTTCTTAAGGATTATTTCTTTGTTTCATCTTCTTCTCAAGTTTTGTTCTCTACAAACTTTCATAGATCTCTTTCTCTGTCATGGTCTTGGCGAGGTTTATCATATACTCACTCAGAACCAAGCTCGTGGCCTTCTGTTCATTATCCGCTGGAGAGCTCTGCGTGATCTCCTCTCTGTCAATATATTTTTCCTTGTCTCTATTTTCTGTATATCTTTTCCTAGGATGGTTCTCGACCCATCATGTTCCTTCTCCTAGAAGGGAACTCCAGTCATCTTGGTATGTCAGACCTTGCGGTACTTTGGGCTGATGTTATTTAGTCATACCATGCTTCCATTCATGGGGGTGGTTGATTGTTCAACCACCAGTCCTTTTTCATTATCTAATTTCTCTCCTTGGGATATAGAGAGGCTCATTATCTCAACAAAGGGAGTTTGGGTCATTTGAACTAATTGATGCTCTCTACAATATCCTCACTCTTTCCTCTAGTGATATCATGGCCAGTACTTCAAGGCTTCACCCCCACAGTCATTCATTGGTAGTTTAAACCATAATACATTTATATTTTTCCCATGCCATATCATCGTAATTATAGTTAATGATTAATTACAAGCTCGAGGAAACAAGGGTGTTACAAGATCCCACTAAATCACAGAAGTGAGTGAGATCCAAACTGATCAGATTCCACCTCATCCTTTCGGATATTCCATTCTAGAACCTTCAATAAATTCACCTTTTTCCTTTGTTTGAGAATCGCCACACCCTCAACATTAGCAACCTGCGATGACGTCACAAGCCACTGTGGTGCAACATGTGATGATTAGGGATCGTTTCACCCTTAACACTAAAAAGGTGCAACGATATTCTTTGATATGGTTTTTCATTAAGGAAAAGATGATTCCATTTCTCAGGAGAAAGTCTTATTTCTTCAATAGCCTTCAAGGAACATAGAAGTAGGCAATACACATATCATTAGTGATCACGGGGGTGACGAAAATAATGTGTAACACATGAAAAGCTTCAAATGGGATCATTTTCAATGAAGCTTGATACCCATTATTATAGGAAAACTCAACCAAGTGCAAGTAATATTCCCACTTAGAGGGCTTATCCATATCATACATTATCAACATGTCTTCAATTACTTGGTTAAATCTCTCTCTCTTCCCATCTGACTATGGATGGTATGTTGTGATAAAGTTCATATTTGTACCAAATCCTTTAAACAATCCTCTCCCCCCCCCCCCCCCCTGGGGAAATTTGAATTAAACTTTGTGTCTTTGTCTGAGAAAATTTCCTTAGTTATCCCATGCTCCCTAGAAATCTCCCTCATGTAAATTTATGAAATATTAGTTGTTGTATGAATCGTATTTACGGGAACAAAATGAGCAAACTTTGTTAATTTGTCAACCACTACCATGACTAAATCATGTTGTCTTGTTGTCGTGGGCAATTTAGTTATAAAATAAATGGTTACCACTTCCCATTTCTTCTCTGTAATTGGTAATGGTTGTAGAAAATATGTTGGGTTCCTTTGCTCAACCTTCACTCTCTGACATTCTATACATCTAGAAATGTAATCAACAACATCTTTTTTCATTCCTAGCCAAAATAATTGGCTTATCACTACTGTCTGTCCAATTTAGTTATAAAATTAATGGTTACTACTTCCCATTTCTTCTCTGGAATTGGTAATGGTTGTAGAAAATCCATTGGGTTCCTTTGCTCAACCTTCACTCTCTGACATTCCATACATCTGGAAATGTAATCAACATCTTTTTTCATTCCTGGCCAAAAGAATTGGCTTCTCACTACTAAAAAAATTTTCTGGTAACCAAGATGTCCAACATATGGAACATTATGCATTTCTTTTAGTAAAAAATTCCTAATTTCTTCAGAACTAGGAACATAAATTCTATTTTTTTTCATAAGTAATCCATATTCTTTCATCTCATATTATTTAATTTTTTGTTGTACATTTTCTTTTTGTAATATTTCTTGTACATGTAGGTAATGTTGATCTGTGAAAACAACATCTAAAAATCTTCTCTTTAAATATAATGGATGCATACTAACAACTGTAGCATGCATGTGATGTACTCTTCTACTAAGTGCATCAACAAATTTATTTTCTTTTCCTTTGATATGGTTGATGTCAAAATCATATTCACTTAAAAATTCCAACCATCTCTTTTGTATGGCATTCAAAG
>ML842378.1:6802-30764 GCA_009831015.1 Picea engelmannii | reverse complement strand
AAGTCGTAACTTCCCCTGATGAGGAGACTCCTGAAGATCATGATATAACAGAAGTTCAAGAACCTCCTCAAATGACCTTCTCCCATAAAAGAAAGCCTGCTTGGGCAAGAGAGCTTATTCAAGATGGAGAGAAGTATGGTGTTCCAGAAGGAACCTCGACACAGGTAAAAAGACCAAAGCCATTCTCCAGTTACACAGCTTTGATGTGCAATCTACTTGATGAAGAACCTACATGCTTTGAAGAAGCCATTCAAAAGAAGGAATGGGCAGATACCATGACAGAAGAATACCAATCCATAATAAAGAATGATGTATGGGAAATAGTTCCCAAACCAAAAAGTAAGGATGTGGTGTCATCAAAATGGCTCTTCAAAATAAAACATGTTGTTGATGGAAGTATTGAGAAATATAAAGCAAGATTTGTCGCTCGTGGCTTTTCCCAGAAAGAAGGCATTGACTCTGAAGAGACATTCGCTCCTGTGGCCAGATACACTTAGATCAGGACCATCATAGCTCTTGCAGCTAAGATTAAATGGAAGCTGCACCAGATGGACGTGAAGACAACTTTCCTGAATGGTGTTATCGAAAAGGAAGTGTATATAGAGCAACCCCAAGGATTTGAGGTTGAAGACAGGAAGTCTCATGTCTACAGATTGAAGAAAGCCTTATACGGATTGAAGCAAGCTCCCGAAGCTTGGTATGGCCATATAGACAGTTTCTTGACGAGCTTAGGCTTTACCAAGAGTAAAGCAGACTCAAATCTCTACTTCAAAATTATGGATAATGAACCAGTAATCCCACTACTGTATGTGGATGACTTATTCTTAACTGGAGAAGAAAAGCTCATCACTGAATGTAAAAAGAGACTTGCCGCAGAATTTTAAATGAAAGACCTTGACCTAATGCATTACTTCTTAGGTCTTGAGGTATGGCAGAGTCCAGAAAGGATCTTCCTTAACCAAGGGAAGTACACAGTCGAAACCTTAAAGAGATTCGACATGTTAGAATGTAAGTCCATGAATACACCCATGGAAACGAAGCTGAAGCTGTTGGTCAATACTTCGTCAGACTTGATAAATGCCACACTGTACAGATAAATTATTGGATCGTTGATGTACCTGACGAACACCAAACCAAACATTTGTTTTGCAGTGAACACCTTGAGTCAGTTTCTGGTAGAGCCCAGACGTGTTCACCTAATGGCTGCAAAACATGTGATGAGGTACCTTAAAGGTACAATGGATTATGGTCTCAGCTATGATGGAGATCATGACTTCACATTGCGTGGATACACTGATTCAGATTGGGCAGGAAGCGTTGCTGACAGAAAAAGCACTTCCGGATGTTGTTTCAGTTTGGGATCAGCCATGATCTCATGGCAGAGTAGGAAGCAATCCAGTATTTCTCTCAGCACAGCGGAAGCAGAGTACATTGCTGCATGTTCTACTAGCTGCGAAGCTATATGGCTTCGAAAGTTGTTGACTGGCCTATTTGACTTGGAGATGAGAGCAACCGTGATTCTATGTGACAACCAGAGCTGCATAAAGATGACAAAGAATCCTGCATTCCATGACAGGTCGAAGCACATAGAGATCCGCTATCATTTCATCTGCGACATGGTACAGAGAGGAGCCTTGAAGCTCCAGTACATTAGCACGGATGAACAGGTTGTTGATGTCTTGACCAAACCTCTATCTCGTATAAAGTTTGAACACTTTCGAGATAAGCTTGGTATAGTCCGAAAGGACCCTCCCTGAAAGGGGGAGTATATATTTATTCCTTGCTTCTGACCTCGCTGTTAGACGTAAAGCAAGATGAGTCATTGCTTCTGACCTCGCTGTTAGACGTAAGGCAAGACGTTGTGTGTTCCTTGCTTCCGACCTCGCTATTAGACGTAAAGCAAGATGAGTCATTGCTTCTGACCTCGCTGTTAGATGTAAAGCAAGATGTTGTGTGTTCCTTGCTTCTGACCTAGTTGTTAGACGTAAAGCAAGATGATTCCTTGCTTCTGACCTCGTTGTTAAACGTAAACCAAGATGATGATGTGTTCCTTGCTTCTGACCTAGTTGTTAGACGTAAAGAAAGATGATTCCTTGCTTCTGACCTCGTTGTTAGACGTAAAGCANTGATGATGTGTTCCTTGCTTCTGACCTAGTTGTTAGACGTAAAGCAAGATGATTCCTTACTTCTGACCTCGTTGGTAGACATAAAGCAAGATGATGATGTGTTCCTTGCTTCTGACCTAGTTGTTAGACGTAAAGCAAGATGATTCCTTACTTCTGACCCAGTTGTTAGACGTAAAGCAAGATGATGTATACCTTGCTTCTAACCTCGTTGTTAGACGTAAAGCAAGATGTGACTGACACTGAGCTACCAACTTAACAGTTGTGACATTGAGCCAGTGTAGTACTGTGATGTGCCAACCTAGTGTTGTGATGAGGTATCATTTTTACCGATACATATTGATGCAGATGATGATGGCATTCTTTCGAGAATGATGATGCTGCCGATGAAGAAAACTTTCGATGACTCGTAAATATGCCAGCCAATGTTCCAAGATGATATTGACGATACTGTCCTCCTGATGCCACTGAGGATGCAGACCTCTCTCGCCCGATGCTGTTGAAGAATACCCTTCTTGTTAAGGGGGAGTGTTGAAATAATGTAACTGCAAAGAGTATTCTTGTTATTATTGTTATTTTATTCATAGGATTAATCCCCATTGTGGATTAATCATGTCGATAATTGTATTAGGACCAAATCCCCTTTTGCGGATTGGTCAATAGACAATTGTAATAGGCAGAATAAGAAGTCGGCCCCAGCAGTTATTATTGAGACCCAGAAATAAATTAAAGGTGGGTTTACCCACCTAAAGTGAGAGGTCAGCCCTGCCAGTGAAGACCATTCACACGTGCCAGTCTTGTATATATAGAGAGGCTAGCGCCTCACTTTATCACACAACTCACTTGCTCATTCTTAAGAGGCAAGCTGCAACTTACCAATTGGAGAGAGGAAGAAGAGTGGGGCATCTTTTGGAGAGGACTATCTGTATTGGTTTGAGTTATCTCTTGACATTGTATTGGCAATTTATGATAAGGAAGTTTTTGCTGGGTTTTCTTCCCCTAGAGGGTTTCCCAGGATAAATGTTGTGTCTCTTGTGATTGTGTATTTCTCAGTGATCTTGTTCTTATGTTGCTCTTATCTATTGAAATGCAAAGAACTATAATAATGGCATAAACATTAACATTCTCTACTCGTTCTGCTCATGGCAACTCGTATCATTGTCGGTCGATCCACATTTGCGCGAGCTCTCAAAAACGAACCTGCACGCCTCTGCTTACCTCTCGCATGGTCTGTTCTGCAGCAATTGCTGGCGGCTTTACCACTGCAGCCCGACGGCTCAATCGTCAATCCTTAGCTGCATCGGCTCCTCCACATCCACGGCTGTCAAACGTCAACCGGCGACTGCTAGCTCTAACACCCAATTGTGCGTGCAACCTGCAGCTCCCACTTGGACTGCTTTGTAGCTATTCCACTTGATCTGCGGTAGCCACATATTCCTTCTTCCAAGTTGAGATGTTATCTTCCATGCAGATGCCTCTGTTGGTGGCTCTACTCTCCAGCCTGACCACATCTCAGCCAGCCCAATCTACTCCAGCTCATGTCCGCATAGCAGCACCCACGATCTGAGCAGCTGATCGTCCAACCCTCTAGCAACGATCTCAACACCCACGCGTCCGTACGGAGGTCATAGGGCGGCTCTGTACGGTAGTCGTAACGTACGGTCCCTTCTTTTATTTTCTAGGTTTTCTATTACCCGCAGCTACAAATCTGCAAACGAAATTTCCCGTGGACCTGTAAACTTAAAAAAAATTCGCCGCAAATAATCTCGTGCAAATCTGGATTCACCTTTCAAAGTCTCGACTTTGATACCATGTTAATTTTCAGAACTCAGTTCCCGACAAATTATTTCCTAGTAAACCCTGTTAAAATTATAGCGAAGAAAGGTGTCTACCGATGCTTTTGTGTCCTAAAGCATGATGGGGACATTAAAAACCCAATTGTACTCTTTATTATTCTTGCCTAAGTTTAACTTAGGAAAGTATGATAAGTTATGTTCTAATTTGTCATTGACTTTATTTGCCTAAGTTTCTAAAGTTCACTTTAGAAACAACTTAAGTTGTCTCAACAGAAGATTAAGTCCCAGTCGTTGATCTTGAGAAAAACTAGATCTGATCTTGGCCATTCATTTAGAGGCTAGATCTAATCTCAGCCATCAATCTCTTTGAAGATCTAGGGTTAGGCCTAAGAGGGTAAATTCAAGAGTATAAAGAGAGGGTGAGGGAACTAGTTATTCATATAACTGTATTGTGATCATCTCAGTGATTGAGAGAGAAAGGATGGGGGCACAAGGATATCTTGTGAGCCAAATTTTTTGCAGAGATTTCTGAGGACAAGGCAGCAATTTTCTAAGAACAGTGAGGGTTTGGACAGGCTTAACAGAGGGTTGATAAGTTGTTTGAAGGAGCCGATTCATCTGTGGAGTGATTCCTTGATGAAGGAGAGTCTTGGGAGGCCATACGACACACCTAGGAGGGTTTCCTATTGGCTGTAAATTTCCAGATCTGATTTGTGAGTTGTAATTTGTATTATTGTTGCTGTAGATTGTCTAAAGAAGAGAAGAATAAAGCCCTCCTTTGCTGGTTTTCCCCGGAGTTGGGGTTTCCAAGATATATCTTATGTTCTTGTGTTGTGTGACTATTAATTTCCGATGTGCATGAACTTTACTCCGCTAGTGTAATCATTGTATAGATCAGAATTTTTATTTCTGCAGGAAGATTAAATTTTCTAGGAATAATCTATTGTGCTTGGTTATCATATTGTTGGGTTAAAAATGTTTTACATGGTATCATAGCAAATCTCTTATTGAACACACAGGTCACAGAAATTTACAGGCAACTGAAAAGGAACTTGATACAGCAGATCACTTCAGATCTAGTGCAGATCTCTTCAGATCTAGAGCAGATGACTTTAGATCTAGTGCAGATCTCTTCAGATCTAGAGCAGATCTCTTCAGATCTAGCAGATCTAGTCCAAATATAGTTAGATCTAGCAAGCCTTCTTCATTTTCAGATCAGATTTTCAGATTCCCATGGCTACCAGTGTGAGGTATGAGGACAGATTGGAGGGAGCCTCCAACTATCTTCAATGGAAGGTTAGGATTACAGCAATTTTGAAGGAGAACAAATTGTGGGCTTTTGCTAGCACCACAGTTACTCCACCCTCCTCAGATCCAATTTCTTTGGACCTCCATGAGGTGAAAGAAGCTAAAGCACAAAAGATCCTATTGGATGGTGTCAAGGATCATTTGATCTCGCATCTAGCTGAAAAGAAGACAACCAAGGAAATGTGGGATGCCTTGACTAAACTGTACCAGAGTGATAACTAGAATAGGAAGATGGCGCTAAGGGACAAACTGCTTAGCACGAAGATGTCCAAGGGAGAGAGTGTTACTTCTTATTTGACCAGACTCACACAGATCAGAGACGAGATGGCAACATTTGGTGATATTGTTCCAGAGAGTGAATTGGTGCATATAGCCTTAAATGGTTTTGGCAAACAGTGGGATGTATTTGTCAAATGTGTGGTGGGTTGTGAGCAGTTGCCTACCTGGGAGAGGCTATGGAATGACTTCACCCAGGAGGAGATCCGGGAAGGATCTCAGCGTGGTGAGCAGAAGAAGAAACCTGATGATGAGGAGAACTTAGCGTTAGCCACTAAGAAAGGAAAAAGCAAGAAGGGTTTTGCAAATGGAACATCTTCAAAACAAGGTGGCAAGAAGAAGTTTGACCTTAGCAAGGTCAAATGTTATGTGTGTCATCAGCTTGGACACTTTGCCAGTCAGTGTCCTAACAAGAAGAAAGGCAAGGGCAAGGGCAAGATGGGAACTACGGTGGATATGGACACCTTTGCAACCAAATTTGAGGATGAGTTCTCACTCATCGCTTGCATGACAAGCTCACTAGTCACAAGGACTTGGTACATTGATAGTGGCGCATCATGTCACATGACAGGGGTGCGTGAATACTTCAACAGGTTGGAGGAGTTCACCACTAAGATCTTCATTACTCTTGGAGCGCTAAGTACAAGGCCTTAGGATACGGAACAGTCAAGTTCCAGAGGGAGTCAGGTAAAGCCTTGTCCATTTGTGATGTTTTATATGTTCCAGGCCTAACAAAAAATTTGATCTTTGTATCTCAATTGGAAGATAGAGGATATGTGGTGACTTTCCGGAAAGGGAAGGTCTGTTAGATTTTTTAGCTCGGGAGGTACTCCGCATGTTTTGTCTTGTATGCGGATGTTACCGTAATATTTGTACTACCAAGAACTTGACTTTGTAATAGTTTTTATAAAGTTGTTTTAAGTGGCTCTTTTAGTAAAGTGAATTTTTTTAATAAAGTGTACCTTCTATTTTTAAAGTGACTTTATTTTCATAAAACACTTATGTAATAAAGTGAAATTCCCTTTAATTTTAAATGAGACATTTTGGAGGGAATGGATCATGACCCTTGATCTTGAAAAAGGCAAGATATAATCTTGGCCTTTGGATCTAGGGTTGGGAAGGTGAAAAGACACTTTTGGGGGGAAAATGTCATTTTCAGATTATAAAAGAATGCATTGGATAGTGTGCAAGACATGTTGTGAAGACATCGGGAGGATGTTGAGAGCACATCAGGAGGAGAGTTAGAGAGATTTTCTGAGCATGCTTGAGAGAGGAAAGTGAGCAGCAAAGAGGGCATGTTTTTTTAAGAAAGAGGGCATGATTCCCGAGAAAAATTTTCTGTGAATTTTTGACCGAAATATTTTTCTGTTGTGGGAGGTCGTACTGTACGGATCCGTACAGTCTGTACAGTCAGACGGATTTGGGTATGGAAATCGAGGCAGTTTATGGCACGGTTTTCAAGGCTATTTTCAGATTTTTGTCATTGTTTCTGGGCCATACGGAACAGTCCATACAGGTGACTGTGGGCACGGAAAACGAGGTACATAAGAGGTCGGACAGCGGTACGATTTTGGCACGAAAAACGAGGCAGATTTATGTGGGACAGATTTGGTGCTGTGAGGTATTTTCCTTGGCTGGAAATGTAGATTTGTTGTTGTTTTGTACTTTCCTGAAGCATAATAATAAGATCTCTCTCTCTCTCGTTGGGTTTTCCCTGGCATTTGCCTAAATTTCTGAGTGTTATTGGGTTGCTGTCCACTGTGTTTTTCCGCTGCATATTTTTGCTTAGCAATGTGTATTTCTGCTTATGGAAATTTCTGAATGTGGGCTTTTGCATTTATGAAGTTTATGAAGACAGTTATCTCTAGGTTGCTAAGTGTTTGACAGAATTGCAGTTTGCTGATTTTAGTCATTAAAATTCTACAAGGTCTACATACATCCAGAGGGCTCTAGTGTTAGCTTGAGCAAAGTCATTGGGGTGCGGAGCAAGAAGCTCTACAGGTTACAGTTTGAGCTAGTTGATGCTTTAGTTAGCATTTGTACGAGCAGTGGTCAGGATTTGGGTGAGCTATGGCACAAAAGGATGGCACATTTGCATCATGGAGCACTTAAGGTTCTAAGAGAGTCAGTGGATGGACTTCGAGCGTTCAGTTCAGATCGGCACGGAGTGTGCAAAGGGTGTGCTTTGGGCAAGTACGCCAAGACAGTTTTTCCTAGCAGTGACAGTAGGTCCAAGGGCATATTGGACTTAATTCATTCGGATGTTTGTGGGCCCATGTCAGCAGTGTCCATTGGAGGGGCTAGTTACTATGTCACCTTCATTGATGACTATTCCAGGAAGACCTGGATCTATTTTATGAAGACCAAGGATGAGGTCTTCAGTCGGTTCCAAGAGTTCAAAGTGTTGATGATTGCAGCGTCGTGTGACATTCTCCAGGATATGTTCTCCTCTGTGACTGAGTTGAGTCGACCTGTGAGAGAGCCCAGTGTTGGGTATGCCCATGTGATGGTGTGCATCGTTCTCCTCTGTGTGAGAGTTGAGTCGTCCCCCAGTGTTGGGTGTGCCCATGTGATGGGTGTATCATTCTCCTCTGTGTGAGAGTTAAGTCGATGTGGTACTCCAGATGATTCTCGTGTGGACTCAATTGAGATAGAGATCTGTTGAGTATGACGTCCCTGTGGTTGAGCACAGGTGGACGTGTCCCTAGTGGCTGAGCACTAGTGGACGTGTGGATCCCTTGCTATATTGTCTAAGTGTAAGATTTACTTGTAACCCTAATTATGATGTAAAGGGTACAAGTCGGCCCCACCATATGTGAAAGATAATTAAGGTTTATTGTAATAATTAATTATATTTCTGATTTATTGAGATTGGCCTTGTTGTGCCAATAGACACGCCCTTTGTTGTGTCTAGTCTTGTATAAATAAAGGTGATTTCCCCATAGAGGAAACACACTTGTCATTTGGAAATTTCAAACCTACCTTCAAGGCTGAAGTGCGCACCTCTCTTGGGCACTAGTTTCAAGGTTGTAGAGCACCCTCTTGTGTGCATTAGGGTTTTAAGGTTGGGAGATCTTCTCTTGAGAATATAGCAAAGGATTGTTGGGTTTTCTTCCCTTGAGTAGAAGGGTTTCCAAAGATATTTCTTGTGTTCTTGTGCATGGTAATTCTTCTTGTGATCTTGGTTATTGCATCACTTGTGTATGGTGTAGCTCCATTTGTTTATGGTTCAAGTACATGCTAAATGAAATAAACCTCATGCTTGAGCCTAGCATAGTGAAAATTCAACATGGGTTCAGAGCTTAAGACTTGAAAGAAGCCATTGCACAAGCCTTCAAAGCAAGTCGTCCTCTTTTCTGCAGAACTGTACGGCCCTCCTAGGGTTTCCAGAAAAAGTACGACCCTCTCCTTCTTTGGTTGTTTCAACACCTTCCACTGAAACATTGGGTTAATTTTTGCATAGGAGTGTACGGCCTCCTTCAGTGCACCTCCAGCAACCTTCAGATTGCAATTCCGAGAATTTTCGGATTTTTGTCCCTGGGGTTTCTAGGGTTCCGCAATTTTCTGCAGAAATTTCTATTCTAGGGTTTCTGCAACCCATTGAAGGAGTTTTTCAGCTCACAGGTGTTCTTCTGACTTTCAAGGCTTATTGTTGGCAGTCATAAGCCCAACGAAACCTAAGATTGCTAGCCTAGCCTAGCTGTTAGTTTTCCTAGCCTGGTTGTTAAGGGTTTGTGGAAGAATCTGCAAACCATGAGGAACAGAACCTTGGTGGAAGATAGGCTTGATGGATCAAGCAACTTCGGTTCCTGGAAGTCAAAAATTCATATCACCCTGGAAGAGGATGACCTATTGAGTGTGATACAAAAGGCTTTACCAGAGACAACTACCGATGAAGAGAAAGAAAGACAACTTGCCCCCACTGTTAATGTTGATCCAGAGCCACATCAGAGAAATGAAGACATCAAAGATGAAGCCTTCTTATTCATATCAGCACTCTCAGGTACGGTTCCTACTGATAATGATATTTGGTTAATTGATAGTGGTGCCTCCAGGCACATGACAGGATATAGAGATCATCTATGATCTGACAGATCTTGTTGAGAAAGAGACCAGTCTACATGTTGTACTTGGAGACAATGCCAGATATAATGTGAAAGGGGTTGGAACTTCTACATTCCAACTAGATTCTGACATACCCCTTCAGTTGAGTGAGGTACTATATGTACCTAGGATGAAAAGGAACCTTGTCTCCAATTCTACCTTTAGAGGATAAAGGCTACAAGGTTACCTTTTCTGAAGGAAAAGTTCTTGCATGGTACAAGAACTCACATATGGATTTTGCCCGAGTAATTGGTGTTCGAGAAAACTGCTTATACAAGTTGACTATCCTACCAGTCCATGCCCTATTACATGATACTATCAGCTTGAGTGAGCTATGGCATAGGAGACTTGCTCATATTCATTATAGACCCCTTCCCGCTCTAGGGAAGATGGTAACAGGCCCTCCAGAGATACAGGTCCAGCATAATGGTGTTTGCAGAGGTTGTGCTCTTGGCAAGAATGTCAAGGGGTCCTTCTTGAGCAGTGACAGCAGGTCCAAGGAGATCTTGGACTTGATACATTCAGATGTGTGTGGACCCATGACTGTTGCCTCCTTGAACGGATATTTGCACTATGTGCTCTTCATAGATGATTACTCTCCAAAGACATGGATTTCTTTCTTGAAAACCAAGGATGGAGTCCTTGCAAGATTTCAAGAATTCAAAGCCCAGGTTGAGAACCTAACCGGAAGGAAAATCAAGGTGCTAAGATCAGATAATGGAGGAGAGTACACCTCCAGGGATTTCAGAGATTTTTGTACTGAGGCGGGGATCAAGAGGGAGTACATAGTTCCTTACAACCCTCAGCAAAATGGGGTTGCAGAGAGGAAGAACAGAACCATCATTGAGGCAACCAAAGTAATGATACATGATCAGAGTCTACCTATGATTTTGTGGGCAGAAGCATCCATGACAGCAGTATATGTTTCGAACAGGAGTCCTCACCAGATTTTGAAGAATATGATTCCCGAAGAAGCCTTCACCGGAGTGAAGCCTGAGGTTGGACACTTCAGGATATTTACGTGTCCAGTATACTTTCATGTACCCAAGGAGAAGAGGTCCAAGTTAGACCCTTCAAGCAGAAAGGGTACATTTGTGGGATACAGTGAATCTTCGAAGGCATACTGGATCTACATCCCTGGTCAGAGACAGATTGAGGTGAGCAAAGATGTCATCTTTGAGGAAGAGATAGCCTTTCGAAGATCCAGAGACTCTCAGATGGAGATTGACAGCGAGACAGTACCTTCTCCCCCTTCAGTAGTTCAGAGGGAGACAGCCATTGTTCCAGTCAATCCAGTTGATCCAGTTGATATTCCCAGAGACATTGCAGTAGGGCCATAAAAGGCATGCCTGGGCTCGACAAACTCTGCAGGAGGCAGAGGGACATGCAACTCCTCGAGGCACATTCCGAGAGAGCAAGAGACCAAAGAGATTTTCGAGCTATGTTTCAGCCATGAGCCACATCATTGATACTGAGCCTTCTTGTCATGGAGAAGCAGCAGGTCAGCAGGTATGGCAAGATGCCATGGCAGAAGAGTATCAGTCCATCATGAAGAATGATGTGTGGGATATTGTTCCGAGACCAGAAGGGAAGTCTGTAGTGACTTCCAAGTGGATCTATAAGATCAAGCATGCAGCTGATGGAAGTGTCAAGAAATACAAAGCGAGATTTGTAGCCAGAGGATTCTCTGAAATATCCCTGATCCCGTTGATCGAGATATTTGCTACTGATCTATTATTCTGTCTTGCAGATCTGATACACTGGGGGTTTCTGGATGCGTTTCAGTTGTATGTTTGAGATCTTGATGGTAATTGTATGTGCATGTGGGTTATTGCATGTGCATGTTGGTTATTGCATGTGCATGTTGCATATTTATGGTTTAAACAGCATATAAAGGATGCATGCAGAAGTAAAGAACATCAACTGCCCAATATCACGTATAATACGGTTCGAGCATGGAATTACAATAGCCTACTAGAAATATAGAATATAAACGTCAGCCAGATCTCATGGAACAATACTGGAATACAATCAAATAACATAAAAATACCCGTGATCAGAAGATGATAGCAGATCTGATGCATGCACAGATAGATCAGCGAAAATATGCGATTCCAACGAAGTACGGTAACCGCTACCAGCCGAAAAACTCGTCCGAAAGTTCAGACCGTCGAAATACGCTGCAAACTGCTCCAAAAGAAGCGCCCTGGCCTCTAGACTGAAATGGGTGAGTGTCGGATCTCGAATCTGGTCTCTAAGGCATTGGATTTGAACCCCTGGGGGGTTTGCGCACCTCCTAGAGCACTAGATGCGCCCCAAAAGATTCCACCAACGGAATCTGCTGCTATATGGCTCAAAACGATCGTCTCGCCAAATAAGGAAATGGGTCGGAAGGATTTGTCTGGATCTGCTCTGAAACTCTGCATGCAACACCAAATGTCTGTCCGGAAGAGGTGCGCCCTAAATGGCTGAATGAGTCGATCTGCAAGATTCCACCGTCAGAATCTGACGATAGATGGCTCAATAGAAGCGCCCTGGCTGGATCTCAAATGGGTTGGAAGGAAACTGCAATCTGGATACGCATCTCGTGCAGCTCTCCAAACCCTCAAACTGACTTGCGCCCTCACTGGCTGAGCTGCAGACTTTGCAATGGATACTCCTAAAAAGTACGATGAAATACCTGGATGGTATCTCCGATGGGCTAGGGTGTGTCTCTCAACACCGAAACCGATCAATGGTGGTGGTTTCCTCCAAAAATCCACAAAACAGTAAGGTCGGCTCTCCTCCTCCTCTGGTAACTCTCAACATCAAATCATAACAATGCATAATGAATTAGGTTGCTTTACCCTTCCTTTATAGCTTCTCGAAACCCTAATTCGGTGTTGACCTTTTCCCTCCAAGTGACTTTTACTTTATTTTATTATTCCTTGATTAAATCACTTAATTAATTAATTAATTAACCATTTTACCTCTAAAAAGTTATTTATCCATCCTGATGGCTTCTCCAGCCACTGAAAGTCACTTCTCATCATCTTATCCTGTAGTGTTCTTCCTCTCGATTCCGATGAGCTATTACACTAAGAGGTTTCTCCAAGTAATATGCCCATTATGACCTTCTTAGTGAATTTAATTAAGATATGACCCATAATAACTCAAAGTTACAGAAATCGTCGGAATGCAACGAAACCAAAGCCCGGCTGTGTGGAATGGATCCTGATGATGATCGATGCAAGTCGGGCCCAAATAAACCCCTCAATATCTCCCGAACTCTCTTTCACCCCTATCTGGCTACTCGGGTAGGCATAACACTCTAAAATGTTGTAATGTTATAATGTCCCAAAATGGGGACATTACATTCTCATAGGTGGAGGGAATTGATTAAGAGGAGACATTTCCTCCTGTAGCCCGATATACTTCCATCCATAGTATTAGCCCCATATACTTCCATCCATACTATCATTGCACTAGCTGCATCCATGGGTTGGAAACTACATCAGATGGATGTAAAGACAGCCTTTCTCAATGGTGAGATTGAGGAAGAAGTTTACATCGAGCAACCAGAGGGATTCGTGATACATGAGGAGAAATCCCATGTGTGCAGGTTGAAGAAAGCCCTGTATGGACTAAAGCAGGCACCTCGTGCTTGGTACGAGAAGATGGCTGGATTCCTAATGAGTTTGGGCTTCGGCCAGAGTGTTGTTGATCCAAACCTATATTATCATATTATTGGTGACGAGTGCCTGATCTTGGTCCGGTACGGTGATGACTTATTCCTATCCGGTTCAGAAAGACTTATTGTTGAATGCAAGCATGCATTGACTTCTAAATTTGAGATGAAGGATCTGGGTATGATGCATTACTTCTTGAGACTAGAAGTATGGCAGAGGACTGATGAGATTTTCCTGAGTCAAGGAAAATATACAGTGGAGATACTAAAGAAGTTTGGTATGACAGACTTCAAATCCATGCCTACAACTATGGTGATGGATCTGAAGAAAATGAACGAGGCTTCTACTGATTCGGGCGAGATTGATCCACATATATACCGACAGCTGATTGGATCATTGATGTATCTGGTTAACACCAGACCTGATATATGCTATGCAATGAATGTACTTAGTCAATTTATGAGTCAGCTGAGACAAACTCACTCGATAGCAACGAAGCATATATTGAGATATATACAAGGCAGGGTTGGATATGGCCTGAGATATACCTCCGGTGTAGACATGAGATTGCAGGGATATGCCAATGCAAATTGGGCAGGGAGCGCAGTGGACCGGAAGAACACATCTGGTTGTTGTTTTACCTTGGGGTCTGCCATGGTTTCCTAGTGTAGTATGAAACAGAGCTCTATGGCTTTGAGTACTGCAGAAGCAGAGTCTATAGCGTTGAGTGTGGCAGTCCGCGAAGCAGTGTGGCTTCGCAAGGTCCTTGCGGATTTATTTGATCATGAGATGGATTCTACCATTATTCATTATGATAACCAGAGTTGTGTGAAGCTCTCTGAGAATCTTGTGTTTCACGATAAATAGAAACACATCGAGATCAAATACCATTATATCAAAGACATGGCACAGAGGAAAGCAGTACACGTGCAGTATCTTCCTACACATGAGCAGATTGCAGATATCTTCACCAAACCGCTTGCCAGGACGAAGTTCGAGTACTTCCGTGAGAGACTTGGCCTGGTGGAGAATGCCTCCCTAGCTGAGAGGGAGTGTTGATGATTGCAGCGTCATGTGACATTCTCCAGGATACGTTCTCCTTAGTGACTGAGTTGAGTCGACCTGTGAGAGAGCCCAGTGTTGGGTATGCCCATGTGATGGGGTGCATCGTTCTCCTCTGTGTGAGAGTTGAGTCGTCCCCCCAGTGTTGGGTGTGCCCATGTGATGGGTGTATCGTTCTCCTCTGTGTGAGAGTTAAGTCGATGTGGTACTCCAAATGATTCTCCTGTGGACTCAGTTGAGATAAAGATCTGTAGAGTATGACGTCCCTGTGGCTGAGGACAGGTGGATGTGTCCCTAGTGGCTGAGCACTAGTGGACGTGTGGATCCCTTGTTATATTGTCTAAGTGTAAGATTTACTTGTAACCCTAATTATGATGTAAAGGGTACAAGTTGGCCCCACCATATGTGAAAGATAATTAAGGTTTATTGTAATAATTAATTATGTTTCTAAGTTATTGAGGTCGGCCATGTTGTGCCAATAGACACACCTTTTGTTGTGTCTAGTCTTGTATAAATAAAGGTGATTTCCCCATTGAGGAAACACACTTGTCATTTGGAAATTTCAGACCTACCTTTAAAGTTGAAGTGCGCACCTCTCTTGGGTGTTAGTTTCAAGGTTGTAGAGAACCCTCTTGTGTGCATTAGGGTTTTATGGTTGGGGGATATTCTCTTGAGAATATAGCAAAGGATTGATGGGTTTTCTTCCCTTGAGTAGAAGGGTTTCCCAGGATATTTCTTGTGTTCTTGTGCACGGTAATTCTTCTTGTGATCTTGGTTATTGCACCACTTGTGTATTGTGTAGCTACATTTGTTTATGGTTCAAGTACATGCTAAATGAAATAAACCTCATGCTTGAGCCTAGCATAGTGAAAAATCAACACAAAGCTCTTGTGGAGAACCAGACGGGCAAAAAAATTAAGGTGCTCAAATTGGATAATGGAGGAGAGTATACCTCAAGTGTCTTCAAGAAGTTCTGCGCAAATTCAGGAATTAAGAGAGAGTTGATTGTGCCATATAATCCACAGCAAAATGGCATGTCAGAAAGGAAGAGCAGATCTATAGTAGGAGCAACAAAGGCTATGTTGCATGATCAGGATTTACCCATGTTTCTATGGGCTGAGGCATGCAACACTGCAGTCTATCTGCAGAACAGGAGTCCACACAAAGTCTTGGGGAGGATGATGCCTAAGGAGGCATTCACAGGGAAGAGACCAGAGATTAGTCACTTGCGCATCTTTGGGTGCTTGGTATACTGTCATGTTCCAATAGAGAAGAAAACCAAGCTGGAGCCTACTGCAGAGAAAGGCATCTTAGTCGATTATAGTGAGACCTCAAAGGCCTATAGCGTCTACATTCCAGCACTAAAGAAAACAGTGGTGAGACGGGATGTGAGATTTGAGGAGGACAGGGCTCTCAGGAAGTCTTGTGGGCAGATGTCAGCAAAAGGACAAGTTCAGATCTTACCTGAGGAGGCTACTCAGTCAGGACCCCAGACTTTTGTGCAGAGTGGACAGCAGCAACAGATTGTGCAGGTAGAGCAACATGATGAGGAGCAAGATGCTCCACTCTCACGGGCCGAGTCTTCTAGTAGGAGGAGGCCGAAGTGGGTTGAGTGTACATTGAGAGAGGCTCAGGAGCAAGTGGATGCTCCTAGGACATCAGTCAAGCAAAGCAAACCACCTGAGAGATTTT
This sequence comes from Picea engelmannii, assembly GCA_009831015.1. Classification (NCBI taxonomy): domain Eukaryota; kingdom Viridiplantae; phylum Streptophyta; class Pinopsida; order Pinales; family Pinaceae; genus Picea; species Picea engelmannii. Next base: position 14,735 of record ML842378.1, on the reverse strand, counting down.
CCAACTATATGGCTCTTATGAGCGAATCGATAAAGACCGAGCCTTCCAACTTTTAGGAGACATCTGAGCAGCATGTGGGGAGAGATGTGATGATGGAAGAATATTCTTCTATCATGAAGAATGACGTATGGGAGGTTGTGTCACGGCCTGAGGGAAAGTCAGTGATAGGATCCAGGTGGATATACAAGATCAAGCATGCTGCAGATGGTAGTGTGGACAAGTTCAAAGCCCGCTTTGTGGCTAAGGGCTTCTCACAGAAGGAGGGGATCGACTTCATTGAAACATTTGCAGTCGTGGCGAGGTATTCCTCTATCAGGGCAGTGATATCCATTGCAGCAGAGATAGTGTGGCAGATTCACCAAATGGATGTCAAGACTGAATTTTTGAATGGAGTAATAGAGGAGGAGATCTACATAGAGCAGCCAGAGGGATTTGAGGTGCATGATAGGGCATCTCGTGTTTGCAGGTTGAAGAGAGCGTTATATGGGCTCAAGCAGGCACCACGTGCCTGGTACAGCAGGATCGACAGTTATTTGCTTGGGATGGGCTTCACCAAGAGTGAGGCAGACTCAAACCTATACTACATACTGGTTGGGGGAGAGCCACTCATTATTGTGTTATATGTAGATGACTTGTTTATGACAGGATCAGGGAAGCTCATAGCAAACTGCAAGAGGGATCTTGCTAATGAGTTCAAGATGAAGGACTTGGGGCTTATGCACTATTTTCTTGGTTTGGAGGTGTGGCAGAAGGCTGGGCAGATTTTTCTTGGGACAAGGGAAGTATGCCATTGAGATCCTGAAGCGTTTTGGGATGCAGGATTGCAGGCCTCTGGCAACTCCAATGATTAACAATTGGAAGAAGATAGATGCTTCCAAGTTAGAGGGAGTGGATCCCACACTCCACAGGCAGCTCATAGGCTCGTTGATGTATATGGTCGACACTAGGCCAGACTTGTACACTGGGTAGCTGCAAAGCATGTTTTGAGGTATCTGCGTGGCACGGTTGAGTATGGATTGAGTTAGATCCAGGGTGATGGAGTGAAGCTCGTGGGTTATTCGGATGTAGATTGGGCAAGCAGTGTTGTGGACAGGAAGAGTACTTCAGGTTGTTGCTTCAGCTTGGGGTCGGGAGTTATTTCTTGGTTCAGCAGAAAGCAGAAGTCAGTTGCTTTGAGTTCTACAGAGGCTAAATACATGGCGGCCAGCTTGACATTTGTGAGGCCATTTCGCTACGCAAACTACTCATGGGGTTGCTTGATCAAGAGTTGGAGACTACAACGATCCACTGTGACAATCAAAGTTGCATCAAGCTCTCTAAGAATCCTGTGTTTCACGATAGAACACATAGAGATTCGTTACCACTTTATCAGAGACTGTGTGCAGAAGGGAAGTGTGAGGCTACAGTTTGTGCCAACCAGTGAGCAGTTAGCAGATATACTCACAAAGCCTTTGGTGAAAGGAAAAATTGTTTTCTTCCGAAACAAGTTGGGGGTTATGCAGAACACCTTCCTCGCTAAGAGGGAGTGTTAAAATTGTAGCGAAGAAAGGTGTCTACCCATGCTTTTGTGTCCTAGCGCATGAGGAGGACATTAAACACCCAACTGTACTCTTTATTATTCTTGCCTAAGTTTAACTTAGGAAAGTATGATAAGTTGTGTTCTAATTTGTCATTGACTTTATTTGCCTAAGTTTCTAAAGTTCACTTTAGAAACAACTTAAGTTGTCTCGACAGAAGATTAAGTCCTAGCCATTGATCTTGAGAAAAGATAGATCTGATCTTAACCATTCATTTAGAGGCTAGATCCAATCTTAGCCATCAATCTCTTTGGAGATCTAGGGTTAGGCCTAAAAGGGTAAATTCAAGAGTATAAAGAGAGGGTGAGGGCACTAGTTATTCATATTGTGATCATCTCAGTGATTGAGAAAGAAAGGAAGGGGGCACAAGGGTTTCTTGTGAGCCAAATTTTCTGCAGAGATTTCTGAGGACAAGGAAGCAATTTTCTGAGAACAATGAGGGTTTGGAGAGGCTTAACAGAGGGTTGATTAGCTGTTTGAAGGAGCCGATTCATCTGTGGAGTGATTCCTTGATGAAGGAGAGTCTTGGGAGGCCATACGGCACACCTAGGAGGGTTTCCTATTGGCTGTAAATTTCCAGATCTGATTTGTGAGTTGTAATTTGTATTATTGCTGCTGTAGATTGTCTAAAGAAGAGAAGAATAAAGCCCTCCTTTGTTGGTTTTCCCTGGAGTTGGGGTTTCCAGGGTATATCTTGTGTTCATGTGTTGTTTGACTATTAATTTTCGTTGTGCATGAACTTTACTCAGCTAGTGTAATCATTGTATAGATCAGAATTTTTATTTCTGCAGGAAGATTAAATTTTCTGGGAATAATCTATTGTGCTTGGTTATCATATTGTTGGGTTCAAAAAGTTTTACAAATCCTTTGCTATAACATACTCATTAAGCAAATTTACTGAATAATAGCACGAGTGAGTTTTAACAAATAAATCAACAGAAGTGTTAGAATTTAAGGGCAAAAAGTAAACTATCCAGAAACAGAAATAATTTTAAAATATTTTCTAAACACTTGCTACTGTAATTCTAGATCAGCAATACATTAAAATTTCTGATGCAAAATAACATAAATCTGAGTATTACCTTAGCCAAACAAAGGACAAGATTATCCTTTATGTTGTTGTTATCCTCTTTTCTGTATGCTCAGAAAAGGCTTCAAGGGATCATGGATCAAACCCTCAGGATAGATCTCATCATGATCCTTTGAACAAATTGCCAAGAAGAACCTTTTAGGGTAGTGGACCAAAAAACTGACCAGCTGGCTGAGAATCAAGATGCCATGCCAACATCAAGCAATAGGGCTAAGAACAGAACACTATTGTCCAGCCTAGTGACTGAAAGGAGGCCTCAAACAACCCTAATAACTTCAATCCAGAAAATACAAAAACTGCTACAGCAATAGACAGAAGTACTAGCAGTTCTAGGGCTGCCCTATCAAACCTTGTTCAGGGTACTAGGGCTGCAAGTAGATGAGGTGAGGTAGCATACACAGGGTTGCACCAGCCGAGATGAGGACGGCATCAGCATACATAGGATGGCACGAGCACATATGAGGACGGCATCAGCAAACACCAGCAAATACTAGAACAGCAAGGGCGGCACCAACAAACAGTTGGACAGCAAGGGCGGCACCAGCAAACAGAAACAGACCTTCAATCAGCAACAGAAAAGGAGACCTGTGGCAAGCTGGAAAAGACCCTTAGGGTCAGCGGCAGCAGGAGGCTGGAGAGGGTAAGCCCACGGTGGCTTAACACACCAAGAAAATCTGTAGAGAGGGGCCGGAACCACTTAGCAAACTGAAGAATAGGAGCCGGAGAAAACCTCAGACCAAAACTCGGCTAGGAGAGAGTGTGAGTGTAGTGAGTGAGGTAGGTCCCTTTATTTAGTTTTGGTAGGTAGGTTAGGGTTAGCACATTAGCCCTAACTTTAGGGTTAGATTAAACCCTAACAATTAAACAAATAGTATTTTATAATAAAATATTAAATGTTAAATTAGAAAAGTCAACAAGGAAAAATAACAAGTCAAGGAGAGGGGTTTCAAAAAACAAGGCGGCTAGCATTCTTTAGGAAGAAGCAAAGAATCAAACCAACACCCAAACAACAATTAAGGGGGAGAATAACTCAAGCCAGAGGTTGCAAAAGTAATAAGCCAAAGTCAAAGGGGGTTCTTCTACAGAATGTCCACATGAGTCTCGTGATATAACTTATAATCTTTTATCATCCCAGCATATGAGGAAGGTCAATGATGTGATCATGCCTTTCTTCTTAACTGCTCCTAGGTCTAATGGACCATCCCGGGAGAGAAGAGGGTCACACATTATCTCGGCTTGGTACTTAACCAAGAAACTGCCTAATCCCAGACCAGGATACCCCAGAACACATATGGGGGCCCTATATCACAACTAGGGTCTTATCCACCAAGGTACACAACCAAGGATCAATCCAAGCACCGAGCAAAGATTTTCTGGAACACATCTAGGGACTTATACCATCGAACTGGTTGGTCCTTGACCAAGAACCCCAGCAATACACTAGGGGGCCAACTAGGGTCTTTTGTCATGGCTTTAACTGCGTGGTCCCAGACCAAGAACCCCAGGAGTGTACTAGGGGCCCTAGATCTCAACTAGGGTCTTTGCCATCTTCCCGAAGAATGGCTCTTGCAGCTGCATTAATTTTAACAGGAAGCATTAACAACAAAAACCATAACGCATTGCACAAGATATTTTTGGGTAAATAACCCCTGGAAAAACCCTCGCGGGAAAACTAGATCTGTGACAATTTTATTAAATAAAATCAGGGCTCTCGTCCTGGGATAATGGCCCTTCTGAGGAAATACAAATGCTGCAGCAAATAGCATAGCCCACCTAGTTGTTATTTCCCTTGTTGCCCCCTTGCACCCTTTCCTCGGCCCCTACCCCTGCACACCTGAGTGCTCACTCACTCTTTGTGTACCATCATTGTGTCTCCTCCTCTCACAGAGGTTGTCTTTTATAACCTTGAGTTTACCCTAAGTCCAAAGCCCTAGATCTCCTAAAGTGATCTACGACTGAGATCTAATCTCGCATTCACTTTAGATCTAACGGCTAGGACTTAATTTACTAATGCCAAATACTTTAGCATTTAATTAAATCAAACTCACTTTATTACAAAAGTACATTCACTTACATAAATTGAATCTCCTAAGTTTCTAAGAGGCATTTAGGACGACTCCCACGTGTTGACACAACCCACGTGGAAGTAACTGTCCGATGCTACTAAAAACATCAACAATTATTATTTTTAATCATCACTATAGACTCTATAAAATATTTATAATTATTAATGACTAATTATTTATTGGCCTTGTTAACATTATTTTAGCGATGTATTAATACAAGTAGCTATTTCATATATCAAACAAGATTTGTGAAAAAACAAATTGGATGAGAACATGCAACTTTAAATACACTCTAAAGTTCCTTCCTTCATTAAAACCTTAAACTAAGATGTTAATCAAATATCAAATAAGCTACTCATGTTTATTTGTCATCCTATTTAGAATATCCCTTAAAATGAGCATCCAATAATCAAAATTTCAGAAATCAATAATGATCACTTCTTGAATAGTTGTGAGTGGCACATTCTTAATTTTCAAAACATGTGACTTCAAGTTCAAATACACTCTAAAGTTCCTTCCTTCATTAAAACCTTAAACTAAGATGTCAATCAAATATCAAATCAGCTACTCATGTTTATTTGTCATTTTATTTAGAATATCCCTTGGAATTAGCATCCAATAATCAACATTTCAGCAATCAATAATGATCACTTCTTGAAAGTTGTGAATGGTAGATTCTTAATTTCCAAGAGCCTTATCACAGATCAATCATATAAAGAATGCTAATATTTGCAATGTCTTGCTCATACCCAATAGATGCTCACCATAAGGCAAAACATAACTTCTTACAATGGCCTAGCATTAAAGATTGTAGCTTCTTGTTGCAAATATTGTCTTCCAAGTGACACCCCAATCCATGTACTTTATGTGATATCATGCTCTTGGCTAGGACAAGCTATTATTCCAACCACGCTTTGAGGAGGAAGCATCTTTGAGAAGGGTGGGTTTTAGTATGCTTGATGAAAGGGTTAATAATTTAATTGTATCAATACATCACTAATATTACATTAAAAATGTTAAATGACAATAAATAATTAGTTATTATGAATTGTCACAATTATCTCCTTTGGGAACTGGCACCAATGGTTTCTTGTACCATTCATCTGTTAGTTTCTATACCACAGAAGTGTCCTCCAGCCATGGTGCACTTGTTACAGACCTGGGCTCACCTTGCAGTTGCAGCAGCAGTCCGTACAGCCTCTGTTAGGGAACAGTCTACAGTCCTGTATGGTGCAATGATTGTGGAAGACAGTTCTGTGTTATAGAGGGGCACTGCAGTTCTAGTTTTAGCAGTCAATATATAGCAGTTTGCTTTCCCAGTTTTAGGAAAAGTATTTCCAGAATTAATTCCTCTTCTGCTTTTGAGTTGACTTTTTAGATTTAGGGAAGTTCTGTTTTTTAGGGAAGCTTTGAAACTTCAGGTGTGGAGGAGTTGACTGCCAAGCTTGATACTACCTTCACCACGGTGTTATGTGTTTCCACAAACACAGTTTCCAGTGATGGGTGGTATGTGGACAGTGGAGCTTCGAGACATATGACTTATAACAAGAAGATTTTCCATTGGTTTCAAGAGCAAGAGGGAGGAATGTGTGTGGAGTTGCGAAATGATGCCACTTATCCTGTGAAAGGATTGGGCTCCATATATTTCCAGATGCCTTCAGGTGATGATCTTGAGTTAGATTCTTTGTATGTCCCTGATTCAACGAAGAGTCTGCTTTCAATTTCTTGCAGGACAAATTTACAGTGTTTGGCTGAGTTTGATTGTCAGCAAATCACCATCAGAGACAATAGCCATGGATCTGGTCAACTTTTGTCCAAAGGAGTGCGAGAAGGTGGCCTTTACAGGCTACTCATAGATCCAGTTGAGCAGGTATTGGCAGGATGCCGTGATGGAGGAGGGTGCCTCCAGCCTTGAGGAGATAATTATAGAAGGATTCTCTCAGCAAGAAAGGAGTTGACCTTGATGAGAGTCTCACTCCAGTTGTCCGAGGATTCTCCCAGGAAGAGGGGGTTGCCTTTGATGGGTTGATGAGTTTAGTGCAGATGTCAATTATTTATTTGATAGATCTAATGCACTTGTCTTGGCCCTGTATACAGAGGACTTCATTCATGTAGGAAATCCGGACCAGTTCATGTTCTGGTGTGGAAAGAGTTTGACCAATGAAGTTGACATGAAGGACAAAGGAGATTGGCAGGTTCTTGATGCGGCATTCCTTGTACAGAAAGTTTCCACCTTGAAGATCCTGACAAGAGCTCAAAGCACAGAAGGAAGCAATGATCCAGAGTCATGTTTCTTCAGGTTTGCGAGAGGTCAACAATTTGACCCAGGGTTACCGGAAGCTTCCCCCCCCCCCCNGCCCCGAAGCTCGATCCAGGCGGGTGCGTCCTGGAAGCTCCCTCTGAAGCACGACTCATTTTTTGGAAACGCGCTTCGGCCCCAAAAAACTCGATTCCTGCCCATTCGAAAGCGCCTGCCTCTGAAGTGCGCTTCAGAGGGCGCTTCACGCACTCTTCAAAGGAAAATGCGCACGCTTCCGTGGGGACCCGCATCTTCAAGCAAAAGTTCATTTTTTTTTAATTTTTGGAGTTAGGGTGGGGCCTAGCTTAGGCTTAGGGTTGAGGGAAAAGAATGAGGAGAATAAAGGAGCTCTTTCCCCTCTATTCTCCTCATTCTTTCATCTTGAGCTTGGAGGAGAGAGCAAAGGAGAGGTTGAGAGTGCAGATTTGTGAGAACTTGGAGGAGAAAGCAAAGGAGAGCTTGGAAGAGTGAGCAAAGAGGAGCTTGGAGGAAAGAACAAAGGCAACCATCTTCCAAAGGTTTCAAGTTTCAAGAGCTAAAGAGGTAAGCCCAAACCCCAACTCCCTCATTTCCTTGGGTTAACTTTGTTAATGTTTTTTTCCTCCTCTCCTACTCTTACCCATTCCTTCTTCTCTCTCATTTTATTGCAGGTTGTTCATCTAAAACTTGAAGAAAATGGTTTTATTTTGGTTTATCATTCCTATTTTGGTTCTCATGGTTGTGGTGGGGAAAAAGCATCGAAGGGAAGAAGATGATAATGGTGATTTTCATGGTGACCCACAATATGAAGTTGATGAAGGCTTTGAAGAGGAAGAGGGAAATGTAGGACGCAAAGATTTATTGAGACCCTTGTGGCAATTTGTAACAAAAGTTGAGGAGGGGAGAGGTGGTGGAAGCATTA